>CAIGRK010004307.1:0-13600 GCA_903798315.1 Fraxinus greggii | reverse complement strand
TTTTTTTTTTTTTTGAAGTTAAACCGGACAGACTAATAAAAGTCAAAATGAGTATGACAGACGAAAAAACTCAAGTGCTGCTTTATAAAGGCATCGTAGCTACGAGGTGTGAAAATTTTGGTTTTTGTGCAGCTTGAATAACTTGTCGGGTAGAAAATATCTGTTTTGACTTTTGAGTTAAATTTTACCGCTGTAAAAATTTGTAAATCCTGACTCATCGTATAATGTGTGTGAGTTTGTTGTACTCTATAGTTATGGCAAACAGAGAAAAGAAATACGGATACATAAGATTGACAAATTTTGCCAAGTTTGGTTTAGGTAAAAGTTAATTTTTTAATAAATTTTAATACAAATCGATATAATAAATTATTTAAAAGTTGTAAATTACATTAAATATGCGATTGAAATGAAGTTTTAGAAAATAGGGACAAAATAGGTGTTAATTTGTTAAGGGTGCAAAATTTTGAAAACAAACATGTTATTGCAACTTGAAACGAGGGGGATCTTATGGATTGAGTTTGAAATGGACTCCTTCATTTGATTCTAGTGGTGTCAATCGAGCCGAGCAGCTCGTCGGCTCGAACACTTGGCTCGTGAAAAAAGAGTCACGAGCCGCTCGGGCTCGTCTGCCCTAGTGGAGCGGGCCCCTCGCTAGGCGAGACGAGTCTGCTTGGCTTGCCCACGGGGCGAGCCAACGAGCTCGTCCAAAATCGAAGCTTTTTTTTTTGAAAAAAAATGTTTATCTTAAAAAAAAATTAAAAAATGACGAGCTTGCGAGCCGAAACTCGGCTCGTTTGTGACTAGCCACGAGCTGGGTTCGTGACGAGCGCGAGCCGAGCTTGTGTGTATGCGGGCCGAGCCCATTGCCACCCCTATTTGATTTAAGACGATGTAGAGTCTATTGCATCAGTGTTTTTGCTTTGATTTTCACCCTCATCTCCATTCAGATGACTCTTATGACCATGTTTCATCCTGAAAAAGTTAATTGCTTAGGTAAAGTAGTCTAATACTCTTTCGAACTCAAAATCCTCTCATGTCTACAAGAACTTGGGATTTTTTCTCATCTTCTAACCAAATCTTCTTGCCACACATCATCGGACCACGGAAACGACAAAATATTACACCTTGCTATTTTTAGAATTGTGAGAATAAAATATAAAATAATGTTTTACCAAATGAAGTTATAAATATCATCGGATCAAGATTCAAGAACGTACCATTAGTAGGGGACTCAAACAGCAGACAGAATTATCTTCTTCTTGTCTCTATTTGTACATAACGAATTTGACAATTTATAAATAATAATAATAATAATAATAATAATAATAATAATAATTTACAAGCAGCAGATGGACTACATAACCTTTTAATTGATATAGTTTTGAATTATTATTTTAAAATTGAAATTTCTAGTTCCTAATCTCTTTAATTCTGTAAAAATAAATATTTGCGATATGGAAGCTACCAATGTTGACGTTAAAATTGCACGTCAAAATGACGTTTAATTAGTGAATTTGGGTCCTCATGTTGATATTTAACGGTTTTGTCGTCCCGTTTAAAGTCGCGTAGATTTCAACATTCACATTGACGGTTTCCATCGTGTAATAATACAGATTCATATATTTGAAAAAGTGAGAGGACCCGGCACCACCTCAAGCCATCAACAAACTTATTGAAAGATTAAAGAGCCCAATACTAATTTTCCCATATAAAGATTCGACTCAAAAATATAAAAAAGCGCGTTTAATTCAAAAATTAAATGTATAAATATTCTCGGATCAAGAACATAACCTTTGCAGTACACTCATAGAGCAGACAAAATTATGATCTTATTGTCTGAATTTGTACTCTGAAAAATGAATATTTGAAAAAATAATATTTTACGATGAAGAGATGGGCTACGTATACATATTAATAGTCACACCTGTACATGTTAGGGCAGGAGGCAGAGATGGAGACATAAGGCTAAATATTATCTTGTTCACTGTCACTTATATAAGGTGTGTCCAAATGAAGGTTATTTTCATATTGATGCTTCGAAATCTCTAGGGCCATGTCATTTTAGCTACATGACACTTTCTTCATGTCAATTAACAGGCCCCACATGCATTCTCTCGACCTCGATCTCGAGCATTTTGTTACGCCATTTTTTGTGAAGATTATTGATGTGGAGTTTGTCGTTTCTTTGTTGTTAATAGTTTGATTTTCGAAAATATAGATGTCCATGACTATTATTTATGAGATCCACGATTTTTCAATTGCACATTTCATCAACTTTTTATAAAAATATACTAGAAGTTTCATTTTAATCCCAACGAAACAGGGACGGAATATGAAGAAGAGAGTATGGACGTATATGACGGTTACTAATTTAGCTTTTATATATATTTTTTCTATGATCAATTGATTTCGCGGAAGTTAGGAATGAACTCCTCAACTTTTTACGTGCTGTTGTTATGGGTTTTCGACATATTTAAATCTGAAAATCTAATTTTTTTATTATTATTATTATTATTTTTTTTTTTTTTTGCGGAATGGAAATCATCAATATGGATTTTAAAATCTCACGTCACTTTCACCTAATTTAAAGTAGGAGGTAGGGTTGGGTAAAATGTCAGAACCGAATCGAACCGAGCGGTTCTTCTTAAAATAAATACCCGAACAGATATCTGAACCGAGAACCGACGGGTTTGATTCGATTTTCGGTTCTAGATCAGGAACCGAAGAACCGAATAAGGACCGATTTTTTTTATATTGAATAAATCAATTTTTTTTATGTTTTTAAACAAATTAACAATTTTTTGTTTTAACTATTTGACCTAATTATTAGTTTTATTTATTTATTTTTTTTATCATTTCTTTTCTATTGTGTGTGTCTATATATATAATGTTTTTAACCTAATCCATTTGAGAAATTGAAAACCCACAAACACACAAAAGAGGAAAGACGTCGAGTCCGATCAAGACGCCTATTGAACTGCCCATCGAAGTCGCGACATCCGTCCGGACCACCGATATACAGACCATTTGAACGAGGTAACTCGTAATTTGAAGTTGGTGAGTTAGGAATCTNTTTTTTATCATTTCTTTTCTATTGTGTGTGTCAATATATAAAAAGTCTTTAACCTAATCCATTTGAGAAATTGAAATTGAAAACCTACACATACACACACACACAAAAGAGGAAAGCCACGGAGTCCGACCAAGACGCCTATTGAACTGCTCATCGAAGCCGCGACGTCCGTCCAAGAACACCGATATACAGACCATTTGAACGAGGTAACTCGTAATTTGAAGTTGGTGAGTTAGGAATCTTTGTAATTTAATGCTGACTATGACTGATTTTCTGATAAATTTTTGACGTCATTTAATTTAATAATAATACGGAACCGAACCGAACAGAACAGAACTCAAACTGTTCTAGAATTATATTTGGAACCGACGATTCCATTTACTAAGTACCCGAAAATTTCTAGAATCGGATCGAACCAGACCGAACCGACCCACGCCCAAACCTAGTTGGAGGGCAAAAATACCAAATCCCTTAAAATTATATTATGTCTATGTGATTTTAATGTCATGGTTTCCTTCATGTGAGAACATAAATTTATAATTTAAAATAAGTTGACGACTTTTAATGACACCACGTTAAGTGATATGAAACTCAGTTTCACAAGAAAAAAAGTTAAGAAACCCCAGCTGTAAATTTCCAGTTGATTTGAAAAGAACACATCACAGATAAGAACATACATTTTTTGGAAAATGTGTTCATAGTTGTGGTGAACGCAAATAACTCTGAAATAAGTTATTACGTGCATGGCAAGTGATTATTCTATGCAAAAAATAAATAAATAAAATTGACTGTATTAACTCATTACACAAACAGAATAAAAGTTTGAGGATTTAAAGGCCGAAAAAAATAATTGGCAACTCATGCAATGCAAAAAAAAGAGTTCATGAAAAAGTGAGATCGAGTAGAAAAAATAAAGTTTTCGGAGATGTATGTGTCTAATTTGAGTGATAACGGTCCATTTCCATCGTTTAGGGCTCTAAAAATGTGTTTTCGTTATTTTAGATAATTTTCTTAATTTTAATTAGATTAGAATTTTGATTTCGCTTATAGTTTGATTTTATCTTTAGTTCTTATCGTCAGCTAGAATTGGTTGGTATCTAAAAATTTAGTTATTATGAAAATATCATTTACGGCTTTAAATATGAGTCGTAAGCTTTTGACAATTAGTTGAATTTCGAATCCACAACTACGTGTCTCTCTACATTATTTTCAAAAGTAAAAATCATTAAAGATGTATATAAATATGTCTTTTTTTTTTAATATGCGCTCTTCTTAAGTATTTTGTAAATTGTTAATATAAGCATTAACCTTCAAGTTTACATAGTACATAATTTTAAAGTATGCGCAAATGAAGAAAGTATAAGTCCTTGTTTGGTATTCATTATTTTCAAAATATATTTTTCCTTTTTATTTTTATCAACGCATTTTTCAATAACATAATATTATACGTAAACTCAAAATTTTTCTTTATTTTTAACCATACATTCTCCAACAAAATATTATTCCAGAATACATTTTGAGCTTGGTACGTAGGTGAGATAGTCAATTTAAGAGTGGAGATTATAGTACTTTAAATTTAATAAAATATCTTGCACAATAACGTAAATTTCTAAGTTTAATATACAAACGGGATTTATAATATAAGAAAAAAGGAAACGGACTTAGCCCATGTTTGGCCTCCATTAAATTAAAATTCATTTTTCCCTCTCTTCTTATTAAACACATGCATTTTTCAATAAAATAATATTACACATAAACTTAAAAACTTTTCTTTCTTTTTCAACTACACATTTTTCAAAAAATTATTATTCTCCTCATTAAAATGTGAAATAATGGAGCCCAAACATTGTCTTAATGTTTCTATGTATTTAATTATGAAAAAAATTTGAAAAAAAAAAGGATTTTGTAATAGTAATGTTTTTGTAAATTGTACGATTACAAAATTATGAAAAAGTTTTGTGTTTACGCGTAAAATTATTTTATTAGAAGAATGTATCGTTAGAAATGAATTTGAAAAAAAAAAATAAGAGAATGAGACTCAAAGTTATGAGTTGTTAAGAATTTAGGGACTAGGAGAATTAGGTATTGGTCTTTGAATTGGTGAATGTTTGACAAAGCTTAAATTGTAATTTTGAGCTAATCAAACATACTTTTGATTCATACATTTAGAAGAACGTATAGCTACTATACACTTATTATTCATACATTATGTAACTTATAATCAGTTCCAAGCATGGCCTAATTAGCCACGGCAATGATATCTTATTTTGGCTTTCTTTTCGTGAATCTATTAAAATATTAATTTTGTTTTTGCAATGTATAGACTCATTTTCGATTTTCTACAGAATTAACAAGTATGTTAATTTTGCGATCTATCTTGCCATTTGTGCTATATCATTTTCTGAAAAGCTCACTAAGAACTTGTTTGGCACATAAGCACCATGACTTATAGATCCCACAAATTTGTGGTTAAAAGTAAATGTGGAGTGAGTCGCACCCAAAATAAGTATGGCATGACTTGCTTATTTACCTTTATTGAAAACCACAAAAAAAAAAACGAGGCCCAAATAATGCTCTCACTGCATTCAATTTCAGTCAAGAAATTAACATAGTTGGGCCCATATTCAGATATTTGGTGGGTCTAAGTAAAGTCCAAGTTATTGACAGGTTTGGGCCTTCACCCAAGCCCAAACATTTTCCCCAACTAAGGGAAAATTACTCCTAGCACTCCCATGCTTTTTGTTGTTGCAAACTTACTCTTAATTGAATTTTATCCACTAAATACTATATATTATTTTAAAAATATATACATTTTTTTTTATTAATTTTAATATTAATCTGATTTTCAAATCTACTTTACACATCCATGCAAGAAAGAAGTTAGAATCTGTGAACCCAAACGCGGGCATCCACGTGTTGCCATTAATCACCTACGCCGTCATCATCACAATCGTTACAAAATTACTATTTTTTCCTAATGTTTTCACTCTTATGACCTACTGTGTCTCCATTGTTCAGAAAAAAATAAATCATATTTTGACACTGATTTTGGACTTTGATGGTGGCATCGATATGTGAAAGTAGAATACGTGATTGGTGTTTGCAAGCATAGTATTGAATTTTGCTGGAGAAAAAGATGACAATGGTGGTGGCGAAATTTAAGATTAAAGTGGTTTGTATCCATGGAAATTGATGGTGGAAGCGGCCGCAAATCACTGCTCCTTCTTTTTATAAGTTTTGTGGCCATATTTTCCTTATTGAAAATTGTAAGATTTTTTAGCATTTTGAGAAATATTATTTTGGTGGTGATGGTTGCACAGATCTGGAGGTGACCCTAATCTAGTGGCGATAGTGGTTGGGGATGGTAACGTAGCGCTATGAGACATGTCGGTCATTTCCCCATCGTCCGTATTTTTGTCTTGTTACATTCCTTGTCCACATATTTGGTTAAAGTGAGACGGTGTGGGTTTGGAACAAGGCAGGGATTTGTTGAGAACAATCCACGTTCTCTTTAAAATAATAATAAATCTTTTGTTTTTTGTTTGATAAAAATTTAAATTTGAAACTAAGATTAAACAGAGCGGGTAGCGAGCGGGGACTATGATTCTCGTACCCACTTTGGGGCAATGATCATCCCCCCGTATCCACCTCTATTTACCCGGTCAAGTGGGTAATTCTCACCCCATTCAGGGAGGGACTCCGTAAGTATCGAGTTAAACGAATTTTTTTGACATCCCTAATTATGGTGGTGATAACGTTGATGTTGGTGTTTATGATGTAAAAAGGTGTTTTATAAGATTTGTCAATGGCCGTGATAATAATATAATATGGTATGTTGCAAGTTGTGATAACGATGGCGATGCAATAATATTTATTACAGGTGATGATTGTGGTAGTATAATACTTAATGTTACAGAGTATGTAAGACAATAGTTAAAGAGTATGACATTGTACAACTCATTGTGTTATAAAATTTATTTAAAATTTTAAAATAAAAAAACAAAGTACTTTGAAAGTAAAAAAAGTTTAAAATACATTTGAAATATATATACACCCACTAAGTTATGCTAACTATGGCATGACTTGCGTATTTGCCTAATTGAAAATCACAAAATAACCGAGGCCCAAACATGCTCTTACGGTATTCAAATTCAGTCAAGAATTCAGATAGTTGGGCCCATATTCAGATATTTGGTTGATCTAAGAAAAGTCCGAGTAATTGACAGGTTTGGGCCTTTACCCAAGCCCAAACATTTTCCCCAACTAAGGGAAAATTACACCTAGCACTCCCATGCTTTTTGTTATTGGAAACTTACTCTAAATTGAATTTTATCCACTAAATACTATATATTTTTTTTAAATATACAATCTTTTATTAATTTTAATATTAATCTGATTTTGAAATCTACTTTACACATCCGTGCGAGAAAGAAGTTAGAATTAGTGAGCCACCAAATTTTTATTTATCAAACGCGGGCATCCCCGTGTTGCCATTAATCGCCTCCACTGTCGCCATCATTACCGTTACAAAATTACAATTTTTTCCTAATGTTTTCACTCTTAAGGCCTAGTGTTTCTCCATTGTTCAGAAAAAAAATCATATTTTGACATTGATTTGGGCTTTGTTGGTGGCATCGATATGTGAAAATAGAATATGTGATTGGTGTTTGCAAGCATAGTATTGAATTTTTGCAGGTGAAAAAGATGACGATGGTGGTGGCGAAATTTAAGATTACAGTGGTTTGTATCCATGAAAATTGATGGTGGATGTGGCTGCAAATCACTGTTTCTTTTTATAAGTTTTGTGGCCATATGCCCTGAAAATTGCAAGATTTTTTAGTATTTGGAGAAATATTATTTTGGTGGTGATGGTTGTACATATCTGGAGGTGACCTTGATCTTGTGGCGACGGTAGTTAGGGATAGCAATAGGGCGGTATGGGACTGGTTGATCATTCTCACTCCCATCCCATCAAATATTTTTGTCTTCGTCATCTTCCTCATCTACATACTCAGTTAAAGCGGGACGATGTGGGTTCGGGAGGGGAGGGGAGGGGAGGGGCCTCTGCCCCATCTATCGCCTCGTTTATTTTTATTTTTATTTTTTATATATTTTAGTTAATAAATAATATTAACTTTTTCCTAATTTATTAAGAACAACTCATGTTCTCTTTAAAAATAATGATAAATCTTTTATTTTTATATGTAAAAAAATTAAATTTGAAATTAAAATTAAACAAGGTGGGGGCTATGATTCACGTACCCCCTGCATCTGCCCTCGTTTACCTGGTTATGCGGGTAATTTCCACCCCATTCGAGATGAGACCTCATGAGTATTGGGTTGAACAATTTTTTTTGATATCCCTAATAGTGGTGGTGCAAATCTGTTGATGGTGGTGACATTGATCTTGGTGTTTATGACATGTAACGAGGTGTTTTATAAGATTTGACAATGGCCGCAATAACAGTATAATATGGTATGTTACAAGTAGTGATAGCAATGGTGATACAATAATGTATATTACAGGTAATGATTGTAGTGTTATAAAACTCAATGTTACAATAGTTAAAAGTATATAACGTAGTAAAACACATTTTTTTATAGAATTTAAAATAAATAATACAGTACTTTGAAAGTAAAAAAAAAAAAAAAGTTTATAATATATTTGAAATTATTAAAAAAAATTTAATGTGTTTGTGAATGATTCCCATAACTAAATAGGTCATTTTCGTCCAAGATTTGAAATGACCAACATCAACCATATATGGATCAACCCAAAACAATAATAACCCACCCATTAATTCAATCCTCTTCTAGTCAAAAGAGATTACAAGCTTAAGCATCTAATTTTATGGTTCAAAGGAGATGCAGTTAAAAAAAAAAAATTACTTTTTAAATAAATTTTAATTGTAACCAAACATGTAGATGTCATAAAAGTGACAACGTCTCAATTGATGATTTCAGTGGTTCAATTCCGTCCCACTAAGTAATGTTAAAATGAAACGCTCACAAAAGGGAGGTACATTTGTTACTAGTCCCCAAAAGTGCTAGTTTTGTCATTTGCAACTCAAAAACCACACTTAACAAATTGAAATTACTCCATTTAACTATTTCACTCCTCCTTATCAATTTCAATTAACTGCAAAAGTAAATAGAATATGGATTCGTTTGACCCTATTTTTTAGGAAAATAAATTTTATAATAGCAATTTTTTAAAAAAATATATGGTCAAAAAGTAGGATAAAAATTTTGGATTTACGTTTTAAATTATTTTATTGAAAAAATGTATGGTTGAAAATGAATTTGGAAAAAAATAATTTTTTAAATAATGAGGCTCAAACATGGATTATATCATAGCTAAAACTACTGTAAAGCGTGTAGTACTAAAAAATAGAATTATAAATATGATCGCACTCCCACGCTTTTTGTTATTGCAAACTTACTCTTAATTGAATTTTATCAACTAAATACCCTTTTTTTTTCAATATACAATTTTTTATTAATTTTAATATTAATCTGATTTTGAAATCTACTTTACACATCCATGCAAGAAAGAAGTTAGAATCAGTGAACCACCAATCTTTCATTTATCAAACGCGGGCATCCACGTGTTGCCAGTAATACATCGTCACTATCACTACCATTGCAAAATTATTATTTTTCCTAGTGTTTTCTTTCTTAAGACCTAGTGCTTCTCCATTGTTCAGAAAAAAAAATCATATCTTGACATTGATTTGGGCTTTGTTGGTGGCATCGATATGTGAAAGTAGAATATGTGATCGGTGTTTGCAAGCATAGTATTGAATTTTTGCAGGAGGAAAACATGACGATGGTGGTGGCGGCGAGATTTAAGATTAAAGTGGTTCGTACCCATGAAAATTGATGGTGGAAGTGGCTGCAAATCACTACTTCTTTTTATAAGTTTTGTGGTCATATTTTCTTTGAAAATTGTAAGGTTAAGATTTTTTAGTATTTGGAGAAATATTATTTTGATGGTGATGGTTGCACATGAGTTGACCTTGATCTTGTGGCAATGGTGGTTAGGGATGGCAATAGGGCGGTATGGGACTAATTGGTCATTCTCACTCCCATCCCGTCAAATATTTTTGTCATTGTCATCTTCCTTATCCACACACTTGGTTAAAGCATAATGTTGTGGGTTCGGAATGGGGCGGGGCGGGGTCTCTACCCCATCTATTGCCCCGTTTATTTTTTGTTTTTTATTTTTTTATTTTATTTTAGTTAATAAATATTATTCATTTTTTTCCAATTTATTAAGAACAACCCATGTTCTCTTTAAAAATAATAATAAATCTTTTATTTTTATGCGTAAAAAATTTAAATTTGAAATTAAAATTAAACAAGATAAGGGCCATGATTCACGTATCCGCTTTGAAGCAATGACCATCGCCCCACATTTTCCCCCGTTTACCTGGTAATGAGGGTAATTTCCACCCCATTCGAGGTAAGATCTGGCGAGTATCGGGTTGAACAATTTTTTTTGATATTCCTAATAGTGGTGGTGTAAATCTGTTGATGGTGGTGACATTGATCTTGGTGTTTATGATGTGTAACGAGGTGTACTATAAGATTTGGCAGTGGCCGTGATAACAGTATAACATGGTGATAGTGATAGTGATGCAATAATGTTTGTTACAGGTGATGGTTGTGGTGGTATAAAACTCAATGTTACAATAAAGTTTTTTAATGTATTTGTGAATGATTCCCATAACTAAATAGGTCATTTTTGTCCACCAAGATTTGAAATGACCAACACAAACCATATATGGATCAACCCAAAACAATATATTCAACCCATATTAATTCAATCCTCTTCAAGTCAAAAGAGAATTAAATTACAAGTTTAAGCATCTAATTTTTATGGTTCAAAGGAGATACAGTTTTTTTAAAAAAAGAAAAAAGAAAAAAAATTACTTTTAAAATAAACTTTAATTTTAACCAAACTTGTATGTGTCATAACTCCTAACCGATATAAGCAGAAAGAGAGATCGTCTCAATTAATGATTTTTATTGTTCAACAGACTTCACTAAAGTGGAACCCACAAAGTAATGTTAAAATTAAACGCTCATAAAGGGAGGTACATTTGTTACCAGCCCCCAAAAGTGCTAGTTTGGTCATTTGCAACTCAAAAACCACACTTAGGGTCCGTTTGATCGTAAATGTGAAAAATGGGTGGAAAGAAAATAAATTCAAGAGAATCGAATTACCTAGAAATTGTTTTACTAGAAATTGTAATTAATTGTGTTTGATTGGTATAATTAATTGTTTTAAAAATGAAATATCTGATTTTTGAAAAGTGAAATCTAATATCTGAAATTTGAAATTAAATTTTGAAAACTCGTGTTTTGTGTAATTTTCACTTCAATTATCTGCAAAAGTAAATAGAATATGGATTCGTTTGACCCTATTTTTTAGGAAAATAAATTTTATAATTGTAATTTTTTTAAAAAAATATATGGTCAAAAAGTAGGATAAAAATTTTGAATTTACGTTTTAAATTATTTTATTGAAAAAATGTATGGTTGAAAATGAATTTGAAAAAAAAATAACTTTTTAAATAATGAGGCTCAAACATGGGCTATATCACAACTAAAACTACCGTAAAGCATGTATACTAAAAAATAGAATTAAAAACATGATCGCACGCCTTCGGAATAATTATTGGATTAAGTTGATGTATCAAAAGTAACTCTTGGATCTCAATTCACTATAAAAAAATAAACAAATTTTTTTTTTTTGTGGACATAACTTTTCATTTAATTAAATAGGGTTTGTTTGTGATAGAGATTATTGGTAATCGATTTGACAAGTTTTAATGTTTTGTGCAATTTAAATACGTTACAACATCTTGCATGAAGATAATATGATAGGGATTCAATAATGACATTAAGCAAATCCTTGAATGGACAAAATTACCAATTGGATGATAAATAAATATTTTAAAATTGATTTATATTAAGTTCATGAATGGTGTTAAAGTATGATGACTCGAATTTTGTTCGGTCCTATTCAAAAAGCTCGTGGTGCAACATAAATGGTATAACTAAAATTGCGAGAAATTTTTGAGGGTTTGTACTGGTGCGATATATGTGGTGAAATTGAAATTATGAACATATATGTGGAGATAAATCAAAGTTTGAAAATTTAATTGCAAACTTTCGAAACTTGCATTGGTTCAACTACAAATCAATCGTGGATAATAAAAATCAAATTATAAAAAATTCAAGATGAATGACCGATGGTGCAAATTGAAAGTGACTCGAGTCATGATCATTAGTTTGTGGTAGAGATTTTTCGTAATGATTTGACAAGTTTTTATACAATTCAAATACGTTACAACAACTTGCACATTTTACGTCAAATTCATGAAGATAATAGGATAGATATGAATTTTAGGACTGCACGAATCGATTGCATAAAATGTCATTTCTTTTCAATAATGACATAAAGTGATTCCTAGAAATCTAAGCACCTTTGCTGCGGGGGTTATAGCCTTTTCTTATCCTTACTAATGTATGGATAATATTATGAATTGGGGTGAAGTGACTCGTTCTCTGGTTATTTTGGTGGGTTTGAAACTTTCAATATTTTACATATAATCGGGTCGAATCGCGATTTTTTTTTTTTACTAGTAACACTTAATTAAACGTGATATTATAAAAAATGACCAAAAAAACCGTGAAATACATAAATAATTCCTGATACCAGCTGACGTAGCGGAATCTTATAAGAAAGAATGAAACCACATAAAACTCGAAAGTGTTGATTTGAAAGACCAATTACCAAGAAAGAAAGAATAATTTGAGAACTTTTTCAAGACTCTTTATTTAATTCAAAATTTAATGGAATATAAAAATTAATGATAACTTGTATTTAAAGCATAAATAAAATCTAAATAATAACTAAATCCTAAATAATGACTAATTCTAGATAACAATAAGAATAAAAGATAAAGTCAAACTCTAAAAGGAATTAAAATTTTAATCTAATTAAAATTAAGAAAATTATCCATCATAATGAAAAATGAGTTTTCGGGGCTCTAAACGATGGAATTAGGCCGAAACATGATGTACTTAATTGGCAAAGTCTATGAGTTTTTCTCATTGGGTCGTTTCCGTTCAAAATAGACACAAATATCTTCGAAAACGACAATTTGAAAATTTATTTTTTTCCGATCTCAATCCCACTTTTCCATGAACTCTTTTTCTTTTGTATTGCATTAGGTTTCCATTCATAGCCATCACAACTGGACCATCATTAAATCGTGGGGGAGTTAATTAGTCATAATCCTTTGTTATTCATTCATTGCCGTATTCTTGAAATAAAATGGCTTTATCTTAACTAACAAAGCCAATAACAAGGTGCATGCGTATTGGGGTTTGTTAAAACTATAAAAAGTTTGGCCAACTTCTCTTGCAACAAATTGAAGTAGACCTTTTAATGGTTGACAAGTGAGCCAGTTAGTTAAGGAACTGAATTTATTTGTACTCCAAAATTAAAAGAGC
>CAIGRK010004302.1:0-17655 GCA_903798315.1 Fraxinus greggii | reverse complement strand
TTCAACACCTTGAGATGAAAATCACGTGTTAGCGTCACCCTAGGTCCCCGTCCCCAAAAATACCCAAAACCCTAAAAAATTTCACAGGGAAGAATCTCGGGGAGGCGCACTCCTGCACCACACCATGGTGACCTAAGCCAACGTCCGCCGCTGCAACACGTAGCAGCGTCCATCGTCGTTACACAGCACAGGACGGTGTTGTGCACGATGGCGACAAGCAAATTTTTTTTTGAAACTGAATCATGGAAGACCGAAAGGTTTTCAAATTTAATAAAAATAAATTCGAAATTGCTAAATTCGAAAACAAAAAATTATTACAAAAACCAAATTAAATTTTAGATTCTCAATGATTTAACATGAATAGACTCTGATACCACTTGTTGGGAAAATCGGTTGTTACTATCATAACGCTCTATCATGTTGGATCACCAAAAATTTGTAAACCGAAGCGGAAGCGTACCAGAATCAGACATGGTTAATGCAATGAATGAATCCTGTAGTTTTTAGTCTTCCAAATCAACACGTTGTTCCTTTATTTCTCTTTGATGATGGGAGTCAGAAGAGAATGAACAATCACATGTGATCTGGGGACCATAACCGTGTATATATACTAACTGCCAGTTAACCTAATTCGGCCTATCATGAAATTAGAAATATGTCTGGTCTTTACACATAAAGCCCACACTTTAATTAGATGCTTCAAAGCCCAAAATATCAAAACTTTTCTAGATCACTTTAAACGGGTTTAACCAAACATGATAGCCTTTAATTTAAGACACAATAATTCACATATAAGCTCACATGACCGATTAAAAATCCTTACATCAACTTCCATTAATGTTGGGAGAAATCCATCTTCAGACATCAAATTAGGCTTCTCAAATAGAATATCCCCTCTTTTAAGAACAAGAACCCGGTGTTTTTTCGATAGAGTCGCAGCTAGTGGACAGTTGACCGTGCCACCTCCGAAAACAATGTAATCATAGTAATCTTTAGCTGAAAAACCTGTCACATTTGATAAACACCCCACATAAATTAGACTTGAAAAAAAAAAAGGATTTGCATTTGTCAACAATTGAAAAAAATTGCTCGAGAAAGTGGCATTATTGAAATCATGGATTTAAGGATAATTACTTTGTTGAGAATGCGACTGCGGTAGAGAAATGAGAAAGGTAATCAACATGAAAGCAAGAAATGAGCTAAGAAGATAGGGTTTGCCATTATTGGGTTCACAAGAAAAATGTTGTGGGTTCCATTCCACGTTGTCAAGAATTAACATAATGTATTTGTCACGGATGAATTTCTATTCTTGCAGGCATATTTTCTATCCATTTGAAGAGATGAAAATTAAATGGGTGATAGATGAGCAATTATATGAAATTAATAGGGATATGTGTTGAATCAAGGTTAATTCAATATGTGAGCAATGATGATTCGAGTGATGATGGTTTTTCATATACAGATAATTTCGATGTGACTATTGGAAATATGATGAGGCTTAGTTATTTTTGTCAAAAGTATTATGGACATGACATCTTATAGAACATCAATGCTTACTGAAAGCATGTATACGCTTGAAATTTTGCATAGAAATCCAGTCGTGTGTCATGATACTTTTCGAATGAAGAAACATATTTTTAGGATTTTTTGTGATGCTTTGAAAGAGAATGGACTTTTGAGAGATGGGAAAAAAAAATGCTGCAAAAGTGGATATTTAGGAATCTAATTGAATAAAATACCTAAATTTGTTAAATATCAATTGTTGTAGTTTATATTCAAGTTTGGACGGAATCAAATGAAAATAAGAGAGAATTGGCCAAAGAAGGGTGAAAAATTAAGTTTTCAAAGTTCAAGGACTAAATGATAAAAATTCAATAGTTGATTCAGACCCAGAAACAGTGATTGAAGATTATATAGATTCATCTTGATAAATTAAAACTCAAATGATGAAAACTGCCCGAAGAAAGTACTCAAGCTGAACAATGAATCAAATTTGGGGACCGAAATGCATAACATACAAAGTTATAGGTGGCGCGTACGCTTCACCCATATCCACGCGTGCGTGAGGCACATTTCACAAAACCAAAGGCCAAACATTGCAAGCAATGCGAGCGTGAAAAGTTTAACTCATGCGCGCATAAGCAAATCGTGTGTCAGAGAGGCTATTTTTATTTCATTGCCAAAGCTCTTTTGGAAACTAATTTTGACGTTATTTTAACCTAATTTTTGACCCTATAAATAAAGAATGGGGGCAAGACATAAAACACACCTCTCATATCATAAAATTCATCAAGTCTTACAATAGAAGAAAGGCAATTCAGTCATTCTTTTGGGAGAATTAGAGGCAAAAATATCAATTAAAAATCCGACCTTGATCTTTGGACAAAGAAGAGAAAGTACAACTCGAGATTAATCAAGAAACCATTAAAGAGATTCACGATTTCAAGATTTATCTTCTTCTCTTTCTTCGTTTATCAAAAATCCGATTGATGTTCTATAAATCAAACATGATTTTTTTGTAATTTTGCAATGGTAAGCTAGATTTCTATTTACTAACACATAGATGGATCCTTATTATGATATTTTAATGTGATTTCAATATTTTGACACCCAATATATTTTCTCTCCTGGATAATTGTTATAGAACTTAATGTTTAATTAGTTACTAACTGAATTGTTGTGAGAATTTTATTGTTATTAAGAGAGAAAAGAGGATAAATAGCGTGTTATAACAATTGTTGTGAGGTCCGATAGATTATAGAAATATAATATTATGCATTACATGATTTCAATAGATGTTCTAGTATTTTAATGCATGTTTTTGTGTTCGTATATTTCATAAAGATATAGGAAGATCACATGGGATGATTTTTTTAATTCTACTCGAACATTAATCAACAAAAATGCGTACATATCATCATGATGTTGGATTGTATTGAAATAGATTAATAAGAGGGGTTCTAAATCCTAGTAATCATTCCACATAGTTTACAGGAACTCTCATAATTTGTTCATTAGAATGTGCAGGTAGTTAGATAAATTAGCATAGAATTGGTAATAAAAATTTGGTATTCGATTAAAGTTAGAATTGATTGATCCTGGATTAAATACATAGTATTTGTAGGATGATACTTTACTTATCATTTTATTACTTGTCGACAATACCATGCACTTGTGAGATTTCATACAACTAAATTTTCGGTGCTGTTGTTGGGACTATTGTATTTCATTATTCTTAGTTATAGCTTTGATCTGATTTTTTAATTACTTAGTTTTTGAATTCTTATTAGAAAAAAATCACATTGTTTTCTCTCATTCTTTTTAGGATCTTGTATGCAAAGTTCAAGATACATCATCTTACTCCATTTGATTCGAAAAGTGAAAAAACATTCAGGTTGAGAAGAAAAGAATGGACAGAAGCAAATAAAAATGTCAAGCAGGATTAATGGCAGAAAACATACAAAATCAAGTGGTCGTTGATGTATATGTAAATGCAACACATCCGGTTTTAACTGAGGGTAATAAAAATGAGAGAGTGCTTGAGGAATACATGGTTCCATCAATAGTATAAAGTAGGTCCAACATAGTTTATCTAGCATTCGGGCAAGAAAATGTTTATTTGAGGACAGATGTGATCAATATGTTCCTAAATGCATTACAATTCTTTGGGAGGCCTAATGACAATCCAAATGCTCATAATCGAGATTTTTGGATGTGTGTGCAACAATTGAATATCCAGGGTTTTTAGTGGTGCAATTTTGTTGAGACTCTTTCCGTTCACTTTGAGAAATTTAGCTAAGGAATGGTTGGACACATTCCCACCTCACAACATCACTGATTAGGGTAGTTCTAAGCTAAAAATTCTTGATTAAATATTTTTCGCCAAAGAAGATTGTAAAGCCGCGAGGTGAAATCACTACATTCTCTCAGCTTAATTCGAAATGCAATTATGAGGCTTGGGGAAAGATACAAAGGGATGCTTCGAAAATATTCCCACTATGGTTTGCAGAAATGGCTCAAAGCCTAGTACTTCTGCATTGGACTAAATTTGACTAGTAGGGCTAACGTTGACTTTGTCTGTGATGAGTCAATTACCAAAAGGAAAGCAAATTAGGTATATGAAATAATAGAAGATTTAGCTTATACTAGTATATTATGGCCAATTGAGATAGTATGTGGAAAGAGAGCTGCGGGAATGCTTGAGGTTGACATATTATCAATTTCAGCATATCTAGCAACACTAGTTGAAAAGGTAGATGATATTGTAACTAATCAAAGAGCGATTGAGTTCAAATAGCTGGGTAGAAATGTAATCATTGCGGAGGTAATCATGAAAGTGAAGACTACAACGTGGGGAGTGAATGAATTACATATAAAACTACTAAAGGCAATAGAATAATCATCATTACAATACATATAATTCGAGTTGAAGAAATCATCCAAATTTCTCCTAGAGTAATACACAGCCTTCTCATGGTTTACCTTATCAGAGTCCACCATCGAATTTTTCAACTGCCAGAAATAAACCTTCATGGGAAGAAGCATTTGCCAAGCTGAGGCATCAATTCATTTCATGCAAGGACTGGCAAATGTTCAGATTCGAGGGGCTACTTTAAAGAATTTGGAGAATTGGATGGGCACTTAAAGAAAGACTCTAGGGACCCTGCGAAGTGACAATAAGACAAATGCCAAATAGTAGATAATGGCTATAAATGTCTTAGAGAATGAAACAAAAGAAGATCTGCATGTGAAAGCACAAACTATAGTTCGAGTATACATATCTCATTTTCCTTTTCCTCTAAGGCTTCACAAAAGGCCTGAGCGTAAGATGGTTAAAGCAATTACTACGCAGAGTGGGGTTCAATTTCCAAAAATTATAGTAAAGAGACAGGTGGTATTGAATAAAAATGTACCTTCTATAGATGAGGTACATGTGGATCAGTATGAAAAATCAGCAAAAATAATCCCAAATCAGAATTCAGACAATCTACAGGTTAAGGCAACTGCTGCTCTCAAGATATGTGCATCATGCCTCCTTTCCTCAAAGATTGCAAAAGAAAAAGCTTGAACAATAGTTTAAAAAGTTCTTGGATATATTCAGAAAGCTTCATGTTAATTAAGGTCATATCTCAAATACCAAGCTATGTAAAGTTCTTAAATGAGATCTTATCAAGGAAATAAGGCTTAATGAATTTGAGACCATCATGCTAAATGAAAAGTACAGTGCCATCTCACAACACAAACTACCTCCTAAACTAAAAGATTCAAGGAGTCTCAAAATACCTTAATAGGAAATTGTTCTAATTTTAATTTTTTATATGATTCTGAAGCAAGTATAAATTTAATACATCTTTCTATCTACATGAAATTAGGTTTGAAATAAATAAAAAAACTACAATCTCTCTTCAACGGGCAAACAGATAAATCAAACATTCTCATGGAGTGGATGAGAATGTGCTCATTAAAGTTGGCAAGTTCATATTTCCTACGGACTTCGTTGTCTTTGACATACAAGAATACTAGGATGTATCACTTATCTTAGGTCGATATTTCTTATACACGAGTCAGGCTATCATGGACTTTGAAGCGACGAGCTGATCTTGAGAGTGGATGATAAGCAAGAGAACTTTCAGGTTTATATCAATGTCAAAAAGTCATCACATTATGAGGAAAGCTGAAAAGTTAAAGAGGAAGAAGCAAAGGATCATGAAAAGGACCCATATAGGAAAAGAGTAAGTGGAATTATTGGAAACTTCAAGGATGATATGGGAACTCTTCAAGGTTGGAGAATCGAGAAGGGGGTAGACAATGCTAAAAATTGTGTTTTAATGTTTGCCAATAAATTCCGCTTTGAACCACCATGATTAACTCTTCCACAAAGTCTAGCTAAAAACTTTAAATTAAGCGCTTATTGAGAGGCAACCCAATCTTTTACCATTTTATTTATTATGCTTTATGTATTTACATTGCATGTAGTTTTTTAGGTTTGCATTTAGATTTAGGCATATTTTATTTGCAATAAAATGGTCACCATATCATTATTAGGCCTAAAGAAATAAAAGAAACTGAATTGAGTGAAAAGTAGTAAAAGAAGTTGTTGGTACGTTTTCTAAAGCACGAGGGGTGTCAAAAGAAATGGTTGTCTTCGCATATACAGCATATTGTAGCTTCCACATTATCTTTTGATTCCTATACTTGTTTCCATCCATTCATACATATCTCATCCTGTTTTGGTGTTTTTGTGTACTTCTAATATTCTTAATTACTATCCTAACTTGAAGTTACAATGAAATCGAGTGGGAAATAGCTAAATACACTGAAGAATGGAATGGAGTGGAGTGGTCCAAATATCTTGCATCTACCGTCCAACATACCTCCAGCGAGTCTTCACATCCGTCTCTTGTTATTTTTGACTTATACTTTATGATAGTATACATTGAAGGTAATGTATAGTTTAAGTTTGGGGATGTTAGGTGCTTACTGTTGAAAATAATTGATATTATGTGTTTGTTTTGCATGTTTACCCCTTTATATATATGGGGGAAATTCAAAAATTTCGAATAAAGAAAAACTTTATTGCTTTATTGTGTACGGTGATTAGAATATATTGAAAAAGCTTGAATTTAGGTTGTACAAAACCAAAACTATATATGCCAATTCCATAACCATTGAAAGAAGAGTTTTGGGGTGATTAAAACATCTTTAGAAGCTACCGAGAGATGAGTTGCTTCCGTGCGTAAATATATTGTGTGGAGTGTTTTTGACTAACAAATAGAACTTAGAGAATGCCATACAATAAGAGTTTCGATCTCAATTAATTATTCCAAAAAAGTAAAAGGCATTGCACTAGTCGAGGCACGTGGGAAAAAAGTTGTCTATATTGTTGTGTGAAGTTAATTTTGAATAATCTGATTTTATTCATGACCAATGTTTGGAGACCATCTACCCAAAAAAGGCTACCTACAATGTAAAGCAAACACTACACTCGAAAACCAGTAAAAGATCCTACAAACAGAAGAATGGACACAAAAAAGAGATAAAAACACAACAAAGTATGTTGAAGCAATGGCAAAATCACTGTAAATATAGCCTTGTATACTTATTTGTGGATTTAGACTTCTAATGAGGTTACCTATTTAGGTGAAGCTTAGAGGTTGAGATACTCAAGTCTAAGGAGAATCAACACAAATTCAGGTATTGACTATCATTGGTAAAAATTCAAACTGAACTTGAGTGGAAATGAATGAGTAAAGAGAATTCAACCTTTAGAATTTATATATTGGGAGAGAAAATAGAGAACAATTTTGGGGTGTGCATCTTATGAGAGAAGTGACCATTGAGGGGTCGAAAAAGTAACCACCTATGAAGTTTATTGTAATTGAATTGACTATACACACACTCATCAATCTAATATTGAATAAGTGGATGGATTAATCTTGAAGACATAATTTGAAGGTTATTTATGAATTTTTTAAGAGATTTCAAGACTAGAGACAAAAAGGTAAACTATTTAAGTTTGTTATTTGTTTATGTGTGTGAAGTATTAATTTTGTTTGGGATGAAGAAATATTCAAGTTTGGAGGTGTTTGAGTAGGTGCAATTTCTACACCTATTTGGACACTCAAAAATGGATATTTGAGAATCTAATTGACTAAAATACTAGTTAATTAGTTAAATATCAATTTTTGTAGGTTATATTCAAGTTTGGATGGGATCTAATCAAAAGTAGCAGGAATTGGCCAAAGAAGTGGGAAAAATTAAGTTTCCAAAGTTCAGGGACTAAATTGCAAATGTTCAATAGTTGATTCAGACCAAGAAATGGTGATCGAAGACTATATAGAATAAATTGGGTGAAATTAAAATTCAAAGAATGAAAATTTCACGAAGAAAGGACTCAAGCTGAATAACAAATCAAATAGGGGAACAAAATGCACAACATTTAAAGTTACAAGTGGTGTGCACGCGCCCACATAACCTCGCATGTGCGTTGCATGTTTCACAAAATTCGAGGCCAAACTAGCCATGCTAGCATGAGAAGCTATCCCTCGCGCGCGCAAGAGCAAGTCCTAAGTTAGATGGGCAATTTTCCTTTCGCAGACAAAACTCTTTTGGAACCAATTTTGACTTGATTTTAACCTAATTTTTTACACCTATAAATACAGAACGAGGATAGACCTAAGATACACCTCTCATACTATAGAATTCATAAAATTTTACAAAAAAAGAAAGGAAATTCAATCATTCTTTTGAGAGAATTAAGAGACAAACACAAGGTTTCAATTTATGGATAAAGAAAAGAAGGCGCGATTGGAGATTAATCAAGAAATCATTGAAAAGATACAAGATTTATCTTCTTCTCTCATTTATTGAAAATTCGGGCTATGTTTTATAAATCAAACATAATTTCTTATAATTTTTTAATACTATGCTAGATTTCTATTTACTAAGACATAGATGAACTCTTATTATGAAATTTTAATGCGATTTCAATATATCAATGCCTAATATGTGTTTATTCTTGGATAATTGTTATGAAAATTAATAATTTTCAATTAATTAACTAGTAATTGAATTGTTTTGTGAATTTCATTTTTATCGAGGGAGACAATACGATAGAGAACACACTATAACAATTGTTGTGAGGTCCGATAGTTGATAAAGATATACATTTATGCTTTGCATGATTTCAACAAATGTTCTAATGTTTTAATTCATGTTCTCATGTTTGCATCTTTCATAGAGATATAATAAGGCCAAATGGGAGGATAGATTAAATTCTCCTCGAAAGACATTATTAAATAACTTAGGTACATTGATCAACAATAATACATACATATTGTCATCACATTGGATTATATTAAAATGGATTAAAAAGGGGGATACGAAGTCTTAGTAATCATTCCACATAGTTTACAAAAGCTTTCATAATTTGCTCATTAGAATAGATAGATAGATAGATAGATAGATAAATTAGCGTAAAATTGGTAACGAAAATTCGTTATTCAATTAAAGTTAGAATTGATTGATCATGGATTAAATAAATAGTCTTCGTGAGATGATATTTTACTTATCATTATATTACTTGTCTACGAAATCCCGCACTTACGAGATTTCGTATGACCATGTTGCTATGCTTCCAGTGATTATAGGGCACACTACATGATATAGTGTTGTTAAAGATTGCTTTCAACATTCCAACCATACAATATCAAAATGGTTTAAGCAAATTTTACGGGTTGTTCGTTCATTGGACAAATAAATAATTCGCCCAACAAATTGAGATGTTGTACATAAGAATCTCATGCGCAAATATCCTACTTTAATGTTTTTTATTCTATTCTTATTTTTGCACAATAAAGTGTCATTCATTATTGGGTTACACAATTGTATAGGTGTAATATATGAAACACATGTTTAAACTTGGGCACATTCAACGAGGCAAACATCTTTTCGTTGAAGGAAAAAAAATATAACACAAAATGTGATGTTGGCATGTGATTTTGATATGAAATTCATATTTGTGCATGCTAGAGGGAAGGTACAAGTAATTGTTTGCGAGCATTCATTAATGTAGTTACAAGAACATCAAACAACTTTCCAATGTCACGGGGACGTATATTCTAATATTTTTTTACAGCATTACAATCTTCAATAATAGTTATTTTATAGATCAATTTTCCATTGATGATTCTAACTAGCCAATCTTGCTTTTTATCAAGGTTCAAGATATTATTTGCATAATTATAGTGGAGGAAAACCGCGTGGAAAGGATGGGTTATTCAAATATAGACACTCCACATGTCAGAATATTATTCATCATTATCATTTTTTTCCATTACGTTCAAGTCAATTTATTATTTTTATATTATAATTTTTTAAGCAGAAAAACTATTATATGGTTCACAAACTGTAAAATATAAATACTACTTGATAATATAGCATAAATTATAAATTATTCTATTTTACTAAATAATCTAATTCATTGAATAAATTTCTAAAATTTTCAAAATCTGAAGTCCATTTTTTTTCTAAAGAAATATTTTTTTCTAAATAACAAACCGAACGCCTTTTTTACAATCTTAAAGCAGGCCCTCAAACTGAAAAACTTAAAATGAATTCAAAACTGAAAATTAAAGCACAAACCAAATGAGCTCTAATTGTTGTGGATGTAGGAAAATATTATTGTTTACCATGCAATGAGAAGTGATAAGTGTATTTTATATATTTATTCAGAGTCTTAAATAATAGCATTTTTTAGTTCCGTTGATGAAATATCGCCTAATTTGTTGGATACTGTGTTGAATAGGTAAACCCGATGAATAGACGAAGAATTGGAGGAAACAAGGAAAAAATAGAGAAAAATGGTGGAATTGGAGAAAAATGGTGAAAGGGGCTAAATTGTAAGAAATCCAAAATTCAAGAACTAAAATATAAATATTCAAAAGTTGTGACGGATCTCACGATGAAGATTTGAGAGTATTATGTGTCAATTGGATGAGAGAATAAGTCAAAGGAATGAAATATTGTCAAAACATTATCAGACATCAATTTTCAGTCGAAAAAGTTATGTTCTAGATTTTCAACCTCCAATTGAGACAATTTTGGCATGGTAAATAGTCGAATTGGAAAAATAATAATTCTAGAAGAAATGTAGCATTTTAAATTATCTTTTTAACTCATTTTGAATCACCTTAATCAGATATCAAGAGAGAAAAATATGACAAAAATATTGAACATTGCCCATCAGAGACCAAGGCGCAACCCTTGCGTGCAAGTGAGGCTCACACATCAACCAAAAAGGGGTGCCAAACAAGCCAGGCATACACTATGGCTATGCTAAGGCACGTGCCTTAGTATAAAAAGGGAAAAATTCGATTTTTCTTACTTTTGTTTTGGTAACAATTCAATGTAATCTTTTTTACATCCTTTAAATTCAACCTAAATTTTATCATATTCTACATATTATAGGGTAACTTCCGCTTATCCTCAATGTAATTAATTTGTATTAGTTATAATAAGAATTAATTAATTTATCAGATAGACCAAATTTTAAATGTAAGATTTTTGTGATAATTAACATTTTCTACTAACTTATTTCCAACACTTATGTCCTGATGGAAAATTAGATTTGCTCGGATCATGATGTGATTCAAAATTAATAATCTCTTTAATAATCCACCCGTTTGTTAAGCAAAGTCACATGTTGTTGACCACATTCCTTCGAAAGTAGGTAATTTTTATATGGAAAACAATTTGAGCCATGGGAAATTTTAGTTTTAGTAAATAGATCATAGGATCTTGATACAAATGCTAACATAGTAATATGATTGCTGTAAAAGAAACATTACATCATAATTTATGCTAACTGATGAATATGAGCATCAAAGGCAAATGTAACAAAAGGGAGATTACAGAAGTAGACAAGAGTGTTCAATTTGCTTTAGTGCAGTTCCTATGATCATTATGAATTTGTAGATACTATCATTCTTTTGGACTTCACCAGCCTGCGAAGAAAGAATAGTTTGATCTCAGAACATATTAAAAAAAATTCTTAATTTATAGTAAGACATGCTGGGTGGATCATAATGAATATTATTACCGAGAGCACGTGTGAACAAAATTTGTCAATTATAATAAAATATAGAGTTAGGTTTGAGGGAATCTACATTGATTTCTGAAAACAACTGGTCTGTCTATCTCACATGGAACTATTAATGTAAAGTAGAATATAATTGTTACAATCATACTGCTTGTACATTACCTTCTATTATTTTTTATATTCTGCCACGTGACAACATACTATTAGACAGTACAGTGTCAATCATCATGTCAAGAAAGAGAATTATTAAGAATAGTACCATTGGAATGTTATCCACAAAAAGGGTAGTGGGATCAGATCTCATGTGGGCATACTTTGGTCCTTGGGACAGGACAAGAAGATGAATGGAGTGTGGTTTTTCATTTCATTTATAAATTCACCACTTTGGATTAATTGATGTTAAATCTTCTTGATGATAAGTTTTAATGTTAAATCTTGTTAAAGTCTCGTTTTTTTAACTAAATCGGAAAACATGTGCTCTCCTTTAATGTGGAGAAAAGATTCTACTGAATTAATTACCTTTTCGATCCCCTTGCAGCCCTTTGGGCTAGCGTTTGTTTCTGCCTGGCCTGTAATTTGGAAATGGGACGTTGCCGGACTCAATGTGCTTGAGGTCCTCTACAAGAATCTCATAGTGCCTATTTACTTCCTCGGCAGATTTTCCATCCACAGCCCGGGCTACATTTTGCCAACGATCTGGGGTATCCTTATCATAAAGAGCTAGGGCCTTTTCAAACTGTTTGTTTTGCTTTGGAGTCCAAGACGAAAGCGAATCTGAAGCCATCTAGATTTTGAAATTTCAAATAAACGAACAAAACTAGGTTGGCTGAGTAGAAGAATGCAGCAATGAATCCTAAAGAAGTGAAAAAGTGGTAGCCAAAAAGATGATTTTAGTAGTCAAGAAAGAGGACTAATAGTCGAGGGGATGGTATGGGAAAGAAGTTCCACAGAGGCCCTTATAAACAGGAGGAAAAGTGGTGGGGTACTCCGAAGTTGGGGAATACACCTTTTGAAAGGCAGAATATGGGTGGCTCTTCCCTGTTAGCTACCACACATGCAAGAGACCGCAAAATCATTTAAGGAAATTGTTCTTAGATGTGTGTTTGGTAGTAGTGCCTGATGAAGATTCGGAAGTACAAATTGTTCTTAGATATTATGACACTGTTTTCCTCCTGCTAAAGTGAGAAATCATCAAGTTCTTCAAAGAATTTAGGGTCTTCAATGAAATATGCTTTTGTCCTACTGCTGTGATAAGTGGTTCTGCTGCATCTGTCTCATCCGATGGTTTATGTCAGTTTCAAGCCAAGATTCTTCAGATTGCATGACACAAGCGACAAGTCCTTAATGAAAACACGAGTGCCAAGGACTTCATTAGCTGTTTTCTTGATAAGACTGAGGAATAAATGATTTACGAGGAAATTACAAGAAATGTCCACTTTCTCATGATCATTTCAAAAAATATCCAAAATTTTTTCAATGAACATTTTACAAATATTTAGACCAAAATGTCCTTATTATCAATTTCTAATTCCACGGTAGAGAAAATTTTTCACAAAACTTTAAATTGTGTTGACTAATAAAAACTTGACACATAACCTACCATACTTATTCCAAAAAAGTACACATATCAACCCACAATAAATGCTACTTTTCTCATTGAAAAGACCAGTTTTTACTTTTAATGTATTATTTTTAGTTTGGTTCTTTTTTGGTAAGTTGAGTTATGAGTTAATTGAACTTGATCCGAACTCCCTGTTTGTAGCCAATCTGGAAAAACAATTTACCCATAAAATAATTAACCCGCCGACCATTTTTAGTACCCGACCCCGTATGAACCAAAATATTGAAATGAATCCAGACTTACCCTATCTCCGACACTCTCCGACACACAATTCCTTATCACTCTCTCACTTGAAATTCTACAGCACCTTCTTCACTATTCATCGGTCGCTACACCTCAATCGTCGAAATCGCTACGCCGATCGTCATCTTTGCTTGTGGTGTGATTTGGCCTGTTAAACCGTGGTCAACTTTTGCCTCAGTTGCCTCTTCTTTTCTCTCGGTCATATTTTCACTATTTTGTCCTTAACTTTTTTTTTCTCTATGTAAACGTATATTATTTCTTCCAGGCGTATTTACATGTGGTGGTGTGGGAATTAGGTGGTATTGAAGTTTTGTACAAATGGAGGGATTTGTTAGGAGAGGCACTTTGGAACTCATGTGTTGAAGTGTTTTGTATAAATGGGGAACTCTCACTATTTACATTTTGTTCATGGATTTTCATAGCTTTTTAGGTTCTCAGAGATGGGTTTGGATTGGATAATGAATCTAACAACTATCTGTCTATGTCTCCTAGTTCTCTCCATTGCGATATGAACTCGTTGACTCCAAACCTTGCAACTTCTTCCCTGTTATCTGCCATTAATTATTTATTTTCTTTGCTCCTGCTTTACAGCTCAAGAATGATTTGTTGAGGATGAGGTGGGAGAGTGTTTTATACTTGAGATTGTTGATAAGTCTTTTTTTTCTTTAAGTTAAAAATTAAAGAATTCTTGCTTATTAAACTTCTTGAAACTTCTGTCACTATAATTATTTTCTTCATTTAAGCAGTTTGTTAAATAAACTTGATTTGTTAATTACTTAGTTAACTGCTTGATTTGTTAATTAGTATGGTCGTTTTAATTTGATTTTCTAGTTCTGTAGAACATCAAATTGGAGATTATGAAGTTCACGTTACTCCTCTTTAAAATTATGTTTTAACAAAAAATAGGGTAATATTGTCTTGGTTAGTAATTATTAAAGTACATCTATCTTCCTATTTTTTGTTTTACAATTGATTTTGAACACCCCCATCTTACAATTGATAATACAGTTAAATTTGGATGCTGAGAAGTAAGAATTGAATTATAAGTCAAGTCTTGTATGGGGGATAAATCAGTCAATATTAACATTCATGTTTAGGAGCTTGGTGTCTCTCAACGTCTGTCGATATTAAGATTCTATTCTTTTATCTACAACTTGTCGTTTTAGGTGTTGGGGCAGATTGAAGGTTGAAATAGACATAAATATCATAAACTATGTTATTTTATAAATCTTACATCTTTGTTAGAAATAGTTAAAATTTTAAATTCTTACATTTTGTTGAATCTGTTCACTTTGCTGCATGGGTACCTATTTGATTAGATAGCAAGCATTTTCAATGATTAATTGATTTCATATATGTCTTAGGGCATTTTATTTCCATAGTAGGTTCCAATATTATTATTATTATTATTATTATTATTATTATTATTATTATTATTATTATTATTATTATTATTATTATTATAGATGACTTCCTCACATAGATATAAAAATTTGGAGAAAGAGCACGTTCCTTCACAAGTCAACAAGGGGCACCACACACTACATGTCCAGTTGACCTCTTCAATGGTAATCCGTCGGTTAATGTTGCCACCATCACAGATCCTCGTAAAGTCAATGTTCCACCTCTGCCAACCTCGATCATTGCGGGTGAAGATCCGTAGTGTTAGCACAAGGACTCCTTTTCACACGCTCCGATAGTTAAAAAAGTAAGAGAGATGTGTAGTTAGTTTAATGATGTTGAAATCATACTACTAAGAGAGGGTGAAGTCTTGGATATGATCATGAATTGTCGTTGTTTTGAATTTAGTACGTGATTGTATAATGTTGTTGAAATCATACTGCTAATTTTATGTACTTCATTGTTCTTCAAATGACTACTATATGTTGAAATGAATTGATAAAACAATGTACGAATGCAAAAGTATATTGTTTGTTTGAAGATTTTTTTATTATTCATGACCGACGAATTTCATGTTATCATGAATACACAAAACATTCAAGTCCGCATATTAGTTAATGATGGGTTCCTACACGTTTGTCTTTGTGTCTGTAACCCCCACATCGTCCACATTTTCGTGTGTTCATCGACTTTTCATATCTGTCCATGTACCGTTGCAAATCCTTGATGTCGGCTACATTAACGGGGGATGCATTCACGTTTGAAACTTTAAATTTAAGGTGAATTCGAAATTTCATTCTATCAAGATTAAGCTTATCGAATAATTTATTAATAACCTCTTCATAACTAATGTCCCTTCGAATAACAATTGATATCCTTCGGTTCCTAAACAACTTCCACTCGCCATCCATGTTGGCGAATGTACTATAATGCGAGACAATAAATCTCATAATATCTCTCATATTTGTATGTCATCAATGTAAATAAGACTAGATAACACGAATACCTAAAACAAACACGCTACCCACAAGCAATATGGTCAATACTAAACATAAAATGTTTCATAGCTTCTTGTAACTTAGTTCTCGACATTTGAAACAACATCAAGAATCACATTTAAAGTGTCATTCTCGACATTTATAAAATGTCGAAAACGATATATCGGTCAGACACTTCATCATATATTTAGCTTTTTCAACTTCAATCACCATTTTTGCAAAGAATTCATTCTACCATTAGTGGCATTGTCGACACATAGCTACCATTGAAAATCCATTTATCATAGTTATTTGAATAGGTTGTGACACTATGTTTGTGGAACAAAATAATAAATATGAATTTGTTTTTAAAATGCTCAAATAATCTTACAAAAAATATCTATTAATTGTTTGAAAAATGTAATCCATTAAATCATATATATAAAAGAAAAATTATTAAACACGGCTTATCAATAAAAACAAGATTTCAAAAGAAATTTACCTTCTTTCGTGAATTGTGGATGAGATTAAATTTCTTGAAATGAAATTATATGATTTTCTCATGAATTAAAAGTATGTAGTTAATTTTTTAGTGTTATTATCTTCTACATTTCTTCCCAAAATCATTGGTCATTACCTAATAGATAACAAAAGGAAATGAACCCATTAGATAATACCTTACATTAATGTAGCTTCTCATGGAAGCTGCTTTATTCTCTAGAAATTTATGACAAATTGAAAAAAAAAAAAAAATTGCTTCATTTTTCATTAAGAGCATAAAAAATAATTTGATGCTAAATTTGGCCATTTTTACAAGAGTTATTAAAATTAGACGCTTTTCAATTGATAAGCATATAATAGTCATAGATAATAATTTTTATTAATAAAAATATTGAAAATTATAAAAATAATAATCTAAAACTTTCAAATGTCCAAATTAAATTTACTCCTCTAGATTTTCAGATAGAAAATCAAAAATTATACTATTACTATCAATTTATTTTAGAATTTCTTTTTCAATAGATGTCGTGATAAATCTATTCAATCTTTCTTATGATATTGTTAGCCAAATTTAGGATTTTATCAACTCGCTTTGAGAAGCTATTCTCGGCAAATACAATTGTAAGTGTACACTCAATAATATTCTACAAGCAATCTACACATTTGAAAATAGTCTATCATTTTAAAATATTAAGTAATTCAATCGTCTTTTTGGTCTCTTCTCGCAAAAGATTTCTCAAGTTTACATATCGAAAAATAACTATTTCCCACAATATCATAATTTTTGTCATGCATCAAAACTTCTTCAAACTTGTAACACCAATGCAGCAAAGAATTAATACAGTCTTCAGTTTTTTTAAAAAATCAAAGAAAATCCAAAGATATTTTAATATATTTTTGAAATTGTCAAACCTTAACTTTAGTGAAGAAAAAATCTGATCAACATATAGAAGAATAATCAACTCTAAAAGATTACTTAGCTGAATGTATTATCTCATCATTGAAATTTTCATCAAAGTGCTTCTTTCTATGAATAATATATTCGATGATTTTTTAAGCAAACAAGAGGAGAGAAAAACAGAGTTTTCATTAGGGGTGGGCAAAAATCGACCGAACCCGATCGAACTGTCCAAACCGAACCAACCCGACCGGGTTGGGTCGGTTTTTTTGTTTTTTTTACGCGGGTTGGGTCGGTTAGTTGTGTATGCTGGTTGGGTTGGGTCGGGTTATGGATTGACTCATGAAAACCAAATAAACCCGCCCAACCCAACTCGACCATATTTATAAACTTTACAAGTGTTATGATATTATTT
>CAIGRK010004259.1:0-10000 GCA_903798315.1 Fraxinus greggii | reverse complement strand
TTTAATTGTCAAAAACATTTATTGCCTTCATATAATTTAACATGTAACATTTCCGGACATGAAGTGCCTAAATAATTCATATTTTTTTGTCATTGCAACAATAGAGACCTAATATGATACAAGTCATGAGTCAACTATAAATCCGTCCAACCCAATCCACATACTTTAATCTTTGTTGACAAGTTAAAACCGACCAACCTAACCCGGCCGATACTTGATTGGGTTGGGTTGGGTTTCAACCTTTACACGGATTGGATTGGATTAAATTATGATCAAACCGATCATGTTGGCTTGGGTTTGGGTTGTGCAAAAATCGACCCAACCCAACTCATGCCCACCTCTACTGCCAATGATTTATTACAATGAGAGCAAGCATAACATGGTTTCTGGCTTAATTTCTTGGTCCCGAGACTCACTACATCAAAATATGCCTTTCGCGGCATTGATTTGCCTGGTTCGTGTACAACATGTCGTTAAAATAGACCATTTATGTCATGCATTTTTGTACGCCGTAAAAAGTAAACTTTGTTATAGTGCACAGCCTAGGATGGCTCGAGTATTGTGACATACAGACCGGCCTGGCCGATCGCCTCAATTTCATGACACCATCAGCCATGCATGAGGACTGTAGAGAAGTATTGATTTATCAGATAAGGATGAAAAATATATATATGTTATTCTAATTGTGACCTGATCATTCACTGCAACACTAATCATATCAGCCATATTATGACTTGCACCCACTGTAAATTCGGCCGTCGTCTGGCTGAAAAGAACGTGCAATAGCCCTCATTACGACCGTTGAATGGATATCGATTCCAATGATCACCCTAAACAAAAGAAATATTTATTTTCTTGCAGCTTCCTTTAAAATCGTCTACAAGTTTACGTGTTCAAGACAAGTGGGTTGTGATCCCAATTGGTTTTCGTTGGAAAGAAAGTGTACTGCAAAGGCGGGGAGGAGTTACATGGTACATTGTGTTAATGCCATTGAATAATTCCGGTACACCACATCGAGGTGCCATAATTTTCCATATTGTAACACTTGAAGACACTATTTCTAAAAAATTTAAGATTTAGAATGTCGTAATAATAACGTTGTTTAAAAATTATAATTCATATTTATAAAATTGATATTCAACTTCAAAAAATGATATTTAATATTTATTCAAACCCTAATGGACTGTGTTAATCAAGTTTTACATGGCCGTAAGTAACGAAAAATTAAAAAATAAAGAGAGAAATATGAAGAAATTGATTATAATCTCCAATCAGGGAAATCCCTTATAGCTTCCGGATAGCACAGTTCATAGGAATAATTGACCCAAAATGTCCTTAATCTTTCCATGTTTTGCGCAAATTATTCTTGTTATTTCATTTTGATGCAATATATCCTTAAATAAAGAATAACATTGTACAAACCGTCCATGTTGTCCAATTCTCCTGTTAAGGTATTGTAAAATGACGAATTTACTCTCCACTTTAAATGAATAATAATAAATAAAAAAAAGAACGAAAAAATAAATAAACCAAAGACCGAAGTCGTTATGGTGCTATTATGCCTGCTGAATCCTCGTATGCTCATATAGCAAATTGTAAATCCCATTAGGCCTCACATAACTTGTTCCAGTAATCAGGCTTGCTCATAATTTCCCAAGACTCAACAAAGATGGTGCAGAAATGCAAAGGTAGGTTTTGATTCGTGCTGTTCCTTTTAGAAACAAATTGACAACTTTATCCATCTTCTCGAAGCAACAAGATGTACAATATCCAACCCAGTATCATAATCTTTCTTCCCGACCTATTTCAGTTCTAGATGACGCTATGGGCAATCACACGTTAAGCATAGCATTTGACAACATTCGAGGGGGAGAGGATAAAGACAAGGCAGTGTTAATACTTCGTAAAATTTAATCAAAATCCATACAAATCCATTACATGTACACCGTCAAATAGAGGGGGGAAAACCTCGACAGCCTGCAAAACACATCAGCCACAGAAGCTGGAAATTATTTCCCATGAATTGGAAAAAACAAAATTAGACTTCATAAATAAATACATCTTTTTCCTCCTCATTATTGTTGGAAGGATGGACTGTTAGCTTCCATCATCACTATACATGGCAACAATCCAAGTCATTTCATTTCAACCTGCTTGATATTAAAGAAAAGTTTCCCATAAATTATAGGAAGGTAATGGTGAAGAACAAAGTACGTCAAAATGTTAAAAAAAAAAAAGACCAAAATTGGAGTGGCACTGGTCCAGGCTAAACTTATATCTTCTCTCAGCTACTGCTAGAAGCATCGAGTCTTTCGTAAAATAAGATGTAGCCATGATCTGTGTTACTAGAATACTCTTGTGCTGATCCGAAGAAAGTCTGAATAGCGGATTCATCAATCATCTCCACATTTTCATCGTCAAAAAATAACCAGTGGTTGTGACTTTTCACAAGGCTGACATAGTGTCCATGGTTGGGCCCACTCCCCACGTGGACTACTACAGAAAATAGGGAATACTCAGCATCTGCATCCTCGACTGTATTGCTCAGTTTCAACTCAAGGGGGAAGACAACACGATAAGATAGCTTCTTATGCCTGTTAAGCTGTTCAATGTATTTGAATCTCTTCAAATGGATGACCAGGACGTGAGGGGGCCTTTTTATCTTCATTCTCTTTTGGGCCTCTTGCAAACTAAATATTGAAACAATTTTAAGGCGTAGTTATAGAAAAGTTTGAAAAGAATCAACATCATCTTCATCCCTTCTCTCTAGAGACGAATACTAGGCATGTCTATATTAAACCAGTCGGCCAAATGATTCTACCATTTTAGCTTTCAACAATAAAACAGCACAGCCACCCACCAAAATCCCTCAAAAAAAGATTAACAGGAGGTCTACATTCCTATAATCCATTAGAATAACATGCTATAGGAGTCTTGGAAGGAATTCACAAGTATATTACTAAGTTAACAATTCGATCCATTCATTATCTAACATTATAGTTTATAAAAAATGAATTTGAATAAGAATGAAATATGCCATTATCCTCGGATATATTTTACCTTGTTTTCTCCTTTCTAATTTCAGGACAGGTATAACTTTTTTGAATTTCAGGAGGTAACAAAAGTAAATTAGATATAAATCAATTATATTACCCTCTTTTTAACCAGAAATTAATTTATGATGAATTAATTGATTTATTACCCTCTTTTTAACCAGAAATTAATTTATGATGAATTAAACCCTATCAACCACATAGCTTGACTCAGAACAGAAGCAATTATCAGTATCTTGCCTCTTCCTTACTAATGTGAGCCTAGTCCATCCAATAACAAGAAGATACAGGCAGTCTAAAAGATAAACCAAGCCATCCCAAGTATAATTAAAATGCAACTTACCTGCAGCATTTATCACAAAAGAATTTGTCCTCGGCATTTAAAGTCTCAGTTGAGCTAAAATTTTTCAGACAGCTTGTAATTGAACTGTTCTGTTCAATATCAAGGCTCAAGTCAAGAAATGTTTCGTCCCTTGCTGTCACTGTCTCACAACACAAGCACCTTGTTTCATTTGTCAATATACCCTGGAAACCACCCATAAATGATAATGAGACGCCTGAAAAGTAGTGAACTAATGCCATTTAAAAATTTAATGCATTCCGAAGATGGTCCCAACTATTTGCTTGGTGGACACAAGAGCATAACTAGTCAGAACTAATCAATGTCAACCACCACTTATAGCAATTGAGGCTAAAAGTATTACTAGTAGTAGTAAGAAAAAGAAGATAAAGGCCAGTAATTTGAACAAGCTCCATGCTTATCATCAGAATCATGCAGTCACACTTCTCATAGAAGTGTTTCCAACAACTCAACATAATATGATTCATGCATCAATAGGACCCAAAGGAGAAAAATTAGAGTATCTCGCCCTTTCTTATAATCAACTGTGCCCAAAGAAAAAGAAGAGGGTGAGAGAGAGAGGAGCGTGAAGATAAATAGGAAAAGAAGGTCACCTGAAAATTTTTGTGCACCAAGGTGACGAGAGGCTCCTTTTGAGGACCGTTAGAAGTAATACACCCATTAGTAACCTTTTCAGATTGAGATGAAGTTTCTTGATCACTCTTAGCGACACGGGCCTCTTTTTCTAATATGTCAGCCAGTTCATTTAGCAAATAGTTCAGGAATTCATGGGCATCCTAGATAAGAAAGATACAAACAGCATTAGCAGATGTAAACAGTAAACATAGTTTTCAAAATATATGGAAAATGCAAAAAAATCATTAATAACTGTAAAATCAGAAAACAGAGATATGAAATGGATAAAAAAATATATGGTAACATTACTACATCCAACAGTTTCATAAGATTAAAGCAAAGACTCAAGAGGATAGACTTGATAGAGAACAATCATTAAGCGTCGTTGAACACATCAAGGATTCATGAGAATAAAGTATTGGTAAAAAGTATACAAGGACAGACATGACTGTGCAAAAGTTAAGCATCTTATAACCAATTAAGGAACTTTCAAGGTGAACTTTTTTAATTATTGAACATGCTTTTACCTAGTGCAACATCTAGCAACTACACCTATGCACCCATTAGATTATGCCAAATTGACATTGCAATTAACGTAAAATAGTGATTCTCATTCTAATTATATTCTTCAGAACCTGTCAATCTGTTCAAAGAATTATCACTTTCCCTCTAAATATTAAACACAGATACTCCAATTGCAGATATTGAAATTTCTTGATGATAAATATGGAATGCGTTTGAATCCAAGTCAAAGTTGGTCCACCAGTGGCTCAAATATCTCCAATAATGGTGTAAAATTGATCTAAGAAACCTCTCCAATGGAGAGATGCAAAAGAAATGCACATTGCATTTTTCGGCAGAAAACATAAAAAAATATGTAAATTTACATCCACAAGAGGCAAAAAGTGGATTTAGATCTTCAATTTGGAGCAAATTTTGAATTTAGATCCACCAGAATGTAAATGAAAATGCAAAATGATTTTAGAAATATCAATTTGCACCCAATTTTTGACCATCATTGGAGATGCTCTTAAACTTAAAGCTGCATGCAACTGAACCAATTTCAACCTGTATCAAACCACCACATGAACCCATTTTCTACCCCTACAATTAACTATAACTCGCTTGAGAAGAAGGTTCATGATTAGTTTGGCAATTTAGGAATGAAACCAGTGTCGTTACATCATGAATCTTGTGGTTTCCGCTTTTGGATAAGTTCGTAAAATAATTAATGTTAGGAGGGTGGAGTTGAGAAGGGAAGGGAACAAGAGCAAATAGCACACACAGAAAGAGCCAATGCAGCATGATACATCAAAAGCAGTAGTCAACACGTAAATCAATCCCCACCCCCCTCCAAAAAAGAGATAATTGTCCAGAAATGACGAAATAAAATTAATTGACCACAAACTCATGGTTCTAAATTAATTCGTGACAATGATAGGACTGTTAAAAAATAACGTGCCAAATCCAACAACTATTGGTGACATAAAACTTAACATGTATGAGCAATAAGTTTAAAACATGCAAGTCATATTAAGCAAAAGGTTAACCAAAACACCAACTCAAATGAGAGCTTTTATGGTTCTGTATAAAAGTCACTTTTTCCTAGAAAAATTGTATTCTAACCACGTAAGCATCAGAGGTGTTCAATGTGGTGCATGGACTCTTAACGTGAAAACCATTGCAGGTACCATGTCATGACATTGTCCTGTAAGCAGTGTGCATGTGTCAGATAAGAGGAAGAATCTGTTAATGAAGTTATAATTGCAGCTGGATGCAAATGAGGACGTATCTGCAGACGGAAGGAATTGGCTACAATAGGATTTAGTTCCTGAAGGAAATGTCTATTCTACCAGAAATTATAATTCACAGAACTTCAACCATTAGCTGATTTCACGGATTTCTGAATTCATCCAATAATGGAAGCATCCACACAAATCACTAGTCTACAATATAATGTACTCATTAACGCGACTCAGTAGATGTCCATATAATTCAAATATGGCAGGCAGGGTCCATATTTTACATTCTATTCTTTTAAGCAAAAAGTCAAGGTCTTAGCATATTTGTCCATCTCTTTTTGGATTAGAGTGAGTAAAGCATACCTGATGCATAAAGCTGCGGAAAACTTCATGCTGCTTCTTCAATCTCTGGACGAAACGCTTTGGAGCAATGACACCAGTTTTTTTCTTTTGCGAGCTTATCTACATGGAAATCAAGTATATACCCCGAAATATAGTAGTTATGTTGAGGGAAGTTTACTGACATGAGTTGGACCACATGCATATCTCATAAAGTAGTAATAGATTAGCATGCACAAAAACATTTCATGTAAATTGCATGTGTATATGGGCAAATACTTTAGAAGGGGGAGGGGGGGAGTGTAAAATTGTTAATATTCAGAAATCACACACAATCATCCCAATTCCCAACATAGATACATCTTGAACAGCTATATTTCCATTCATTGTTTTACAAAATAATATTCATTTTGTAGAAGACATTTATGAATTTCATGGGTGTCCCATTTTTGTAGATGAAATTAAAGATCAGGATGCATAATCATTTGTGATTTCAATTTCACAAATTTTGTACCAATGTCCATAAATACTAGATATCAGTGTTCTAAAAATCCAACCCAAGCAGCGCCTAGGCTTCGCATAGGCCAGAGACCCGGGAGAAACGTCACGCCTTTACAATAAGTGCCTAATGTCACTTTATTAATTTTTTTTTTATTTGTTCCTTCTTTTAAAGTCTTTTATTTGACTTCAATTTCATGTTTCTAAATGAATTTATTTGTACAAAAGTCAAAAATGAAAATATGTTAGAAAATTTCAAGTAGGACTTGTCTAGTTAAAAGTTGAAACCATAAATAATAGTCTAACTTTTGCCTTTCGAAAATTTGAAAATTGTATAATTGGCTAATTATAAGAATTATTAAGTAAATATAGTATTTTATAATTTTAAATATTTCGTATGTATTATTTTAATTATTAAATATTTTTAAAATAATTAAAAATTAAAATAATATTTTAAAAATATCTTTTTTATGCCTAGGTTCGTAATGCTTGGATATTAGCCTCCACGTCTTACGCTTTTTATAACAATGCTAGCTATTGACTTCCCATGTCTTACACACACACAGCAAGGAAAAAAAAATTCAATTTCTGCTTTAAGTCTCTTTAAAATATACTGACACTTCTTGTTATTTTCCTCTTTCTTTTTCTAAAAAAATAGTAGATCGATTGCAATATTCAAATGAATACCACGACAGAGACAAGGCACATGAAAGCACATCAAGGTAAACGGTGGGAAAAAATGGTACGGTGGGAAAAAATGGATATAATAGAGAAGTCATAGTAATTCAAACTCTGACCAAGAAAATTCTCAATGCAAATGGTCAAATGCAAGCTGTCGCAAGTATCCGAAAGCATTAATGTAGATTACGACTATACTATCCAAAAAAAATACACATATTTCTCCATGGACATTGATGTCCACTCACTGCCTCTATAATAAAAGACACAATGTTCCCAAACACATCAGCAAGCAATTAGATATTAATTTCATAAAGCTGTACAAAGCAAATAGATGAAGTTTTATTTCCATCTAAAAGAAAATAACTTAGCAACTACAGAAAACAAGACCCTGTAATCCTCGGTCGATACTCCAAACTCACAATCCTCTAAAACAGACCAGTAAATCACTTTCCAAAATAATTTACAATAGATAAGCCAGGGGAAAAATGAAGATATCATCTAAGCAGAGTAGAAGTTAGAACCACCTCTAGAAACAATGCAACAGGTTCTTCGTATCTTTCAGCCCCTGTTTGATAGCCGTTATTTTGAAAAAATTGAGTTTTGAATAGTGATTTTATGGAGAAAATGTGTGGTTAAAAAGTAAGGAAAAATTTTGAATTTACGTGCAAAATATATTATCGTGCAAATGTGTGATTGAAAATGAGTATGAAAATTAAAGAGTTCCGTTTTAAAGGGAGACAAAAAAGGGTTCAGTTTCCAATGGCAACGATCACTAATAATACTATCTTCACAATTGTAATGCAAACTTCACCCAATGAGTCTTTAAACAAATCTGGCACTATTTAAGCACGTCCGGTTCCCTTGAGCCAGATTTCCACATGACCATCTCCTTGGCGCAATTTATTACTGTGGAGAGAAGATTAAACAGACAGTTCCTTTATGTCCACGTACTAAGACAAATGAGTAATACCTATTCATTCTATTACACACTTCCTAGTTCATCTTTCATAAGGCTATTAACTCTGTGTATTCTTCAACAAGACGTGATTCAATGAGGGGAATAAGGACTACACCATCCCAAAATGAATTTACATTTCCTTTTGGATTTAGCAATCTGTGCTCCCAAATTGCCCAAGCCTTTGTGACGTGGTAATTTCACGCCAATATTTGGAAATGCTAGTGACTTAGAAAGATAAACAGTATCAAACCACAACATTCTTTTCTTTACATTCTATAAGTTTAAATTTTACGAGGCAAAGATGTTTAGATGAAAATTAATCATTTAAAAAAAAAAAATGCTTCAGTGAGATGAATGGTTGATTAGCCCCTTTTTTGCTAGGCGGCAAGTTGCTCCTGATTCCATTCAGCAAACCACCGTGATGTACTTACTAAGTGACATACCCAATTTAATATTCACTTCTAGAAAAACACTTCCTTGTACTTTCTTAAATTCGCACTAATCATATGTTAGAGTAACAAAATAAGGACCCATATATCATCTTGTGTCACACATCTAGGGATATTATGATAACAGCAAAAGGATAAAAAAATTTAACTAGATCTAATCAATCATTTCAAGTCAAACCATTATAATCAATTCGGTGAAGAATGAGCCAACACATCTACAATAGCAATTTCAAGACTAGTACATAATTATTTCTCAACTAACGTTATACATAGCAAGTTATTTTAATTGTAAATTTAGGCCTTGTTTGAATATAAGATTGAAACTTAAGGATGGGTATTTTTTATTATGGTAATTTTTAAACAAGTTTATAATTGACCCCTTTGCAAGTTTACAGTAAAATAATTACAGGCACAGAACATCAAGAAATATAAAACAAATTGTTATACCTAAACCATTTGGTAAAAAAACGTATTTAACATGCAAGGTGGAACCATCATTCCCTTAATTGTTTTAGCCTCTAGCTTATTAAATACAGAAACCATATACCAATTATAAAACCATCAACTATGTGCCAAAAATATAAATGAAACATGACCATGAAGTACAGTGCGTGAAAACATGTCAATCCACAAAATTATCTGATTTGACGGTCTACCAATTCAAAAGATAACTCACCAGTAAAAATAAGTCTGCTAAGCATGTCAAGAGATTTTCTTCTGCATCATAAGGATTTTTGTTGTTTGCATAATATTCTAGCAACTGCTCACGAAATGGAACACAGAAATAAAGAGCCTGCNTCATTCCCTTAATTGTTTTAGCCTCTAGCTTATTAAATACAGAAACCATATACCAATTATAAAACCATCAACTATGTGCCAAAAATATAAATGAAACATGACCATGAAGTACAGTGCGTGAAAACATGTCAATCCACAAAATTATCTGATTTGACGGTCTACCAATTCAAAAGATAACTCACCAGTAAAAATAAGTCTGCTAAGCATGTCAAGAGATTTTCTTCTGCATCATAAGGATTTTTGTTGTTTGCATAATATTCTAGCAACTGCTCACGAAATGGAACACAGAAATAAAGAGCCTGCGCAAAAAGGAGAAAAAGTTCAAATATATTCTCAGAAGCGTTGCTATTATCTTCAGCACCAATGCTTTCTGACTGTGAAGGAAACACACCATGAAGGGTATCAGTAATAAGATTAAAGACACCTGAGATTAGTGGAGTTAAATTTATTACTGATGCATGAATCAGTATCTTAACTAAGTGAAGACTCAGTAGAGCAGGAGTCGT
>CAIGRK010004226.1:0-14403 GCA_903798315.1 Fraxinus greggii | reverse complement strand
GTCCTTTTTGTCTCATTCCGTCAATTCCTTGTGTGAAATGTGACTAATTGGTGTACAAAGTTCCTATCGCTTGCCTTTATTGAGCAAAACGTCTATATTGTTTGCCTTAATTATGCAAAATGATTTTATAATCTATTTTTTCCATTAAAATATTATAAAATCACTAATTTATCATTCTCTTTGAATAAACAAATAGAAAAGAAAGAAAAAATATTAAAAAAAAAATTATTGCAGCTAGATTTCAGATTTTCAAAAAAACACAAACAAGTTTCACGTAAAACAATTTAAAACATACTAACAAAAGAAAAACATTTCCATCTTCCCAATTAACTCCACCTACCCCTACCCACATCCTTTACCCAAATCATCACCACCACCAAAATAATTAAAAAGAGGATTAAAAGTATAAAAAGTAAGAAAATGATTAAAATATAAAAAAACAAGTAGAAAATGATTAAAATATAAAAAAACAAGTTTTTTTTTTTTAAAAAAAGAAAATAATTCTTATTCCCTAACCAATTTCGCATCGGCCACCACCATCACCTTTACTCCCCATCACTGTAGCATTATTTAGGGATTTAGCTATTTTTCTGCAATCAAATTTCGTGTTTCAATATATTTTTGTTTTCACTGAAGTTACAACAGCTTTATGGGGATTTAACTAGTTTCAGCAAATTATTGTTCTATATATATACACTGCATTATCTTTAAATTTTGTTCAAGTTTCTTCTGCCTCACAAAATGATGTTTGAAGATGAGATTTTTTCTTTCATTAGAGAGTTCATTCAAAATCTTAATTCAAACTCCAATCCTAACCATTCTAATTCAAACACAGCTAAGAGGAAAAGATTTTTTTTTCTTGGGATGATTTTTTTTTTTTTTTGTGCTAATTATGTTTTAAATTATTTCAAGTGGAACTTGTTTCAATATTTGAAAATTTTAGGACTTTGATTGTAATTATTTATTTTTTATACTTTTTTCCTTTTCTATTTGTTTATCTAAAGAGGAGAGCAAACTAATTATTTAACAATGCTTTTATGGAGAAAATAGACTATAAGAACGTTTTGCACAATAAATGTTAATGATAAGGATGTTTTGTGCAATGAATGTATAACTATAGACACATTTTGCACTTATTTTTCAAATCAATGCACGGATCTTGATAACACATAAGATTGTCAACAAAGATTGTACAAATAACTTTATACGTCGAATTACCCCGAATTGGGATGTTAAAAGCCATACAACTAGGAGATGGGTGGTTGCTGTGTCTTGGGAACTATAAATTTAACTAAATCCGAAGAACACGGTTTGGTTGGCAGTATGTGAGGTGGCAAATATTTTTGCCACTAATTTTAATTATATTTAAAACGATCAATGCCACAAATTTTTACACCTCATTGAATGTCAATAAAGGTGTATTTTTCATTTATAAATAGTATAATTCAAATCCAAAATACAAAATGTTTCACGCCACGATGCCAAGTTATCATCTGTCGCAGTAGATGTAAATTTTGACCATCATTGGGCTTCAGAAGTCATCGTCCCTTCCCAACCGCATGTACCTTCTTCGACCACCTCTACATCATTGGTACCTCTCAGTTCACTCCTAATCCCAAGTATTGGATGGCATCGAAATACCAACACCTTCCCATTCAATATTTCATGAGTAGAAGGTCGAATATCTATCTAGTCACAGTTACCACTATGTGGTCGATTTCTAATAATGCCCAACTAGGATGATACGCTCTCCTATGGCAGACGATTAATGGAGCTGCATCAGAAGATTGGGATTCCACCATTCTTGTTACTATTTTAGGTACTAATGCATACATTTTCTTTGTTGGGAGAAGGAGAAGAAATGAATAAACTTAATATGAATGAGAAAAGAGGGTTCAAACTAAAGAGTTCATACCTAAATTTTCTCTTACTGGAAGTTTTTGTACCAATGCACTGGATGGAAGTAAAAACTCTAAAAATGTTTCAAACACAAGGTAAAGAAAATGAAAATAATAGCAGCATTGGCCTTTCGTAGGCGTTACATCTGAAATAACAATCATCGGATCAAATATCATGAAATCTTAACAATTCATCGAGGCTCTGACTTGTGAAACTAATTCATCGCGAAATGTGGCATATCCTCAATTTCTATCCTTCAGAATGTAATGTTTCGTAGTAACAAAATAGTTCGATATTAAACTTCAAACTCCACTTCAGAGTCACAAATAATTTAATATTAAGATTCGGGACTTTGCTTCGGCATAAAATTTCGCTTTGTGAAAATACCTTTGAATGAATAAGATGCCCTTAAGCTTTAAAGTTCCGCTTCTGCAAGATGCATCGGAATAAATTCGAAGATAAGCAATTTAAGAGGATAAACTTTGGTGAAATTGAGAGAAAGAACTATTCGGTTGATTCTAAAAATATTATCTATTTTGAGGTCAACAGTGGCAATATTATAAAGTCTAACAAGGGATAAGAATATATACACATACATTATGTGTTCGTTAATTGAATATTCTAACCTTTAACGTGGTTTTGCACATTCACATCATTCAAAGAAATATAGCGTTTGTCTGAGCCCCATTTTTGGAGAAATTGATTTTGTAATAGTGAGGTTTTGAAGAATGCGTGGTTAAAAAATAGAAAAAAAATTTGAATTTACTTGTAAAATTATTTTATTGGAGAATGAATAGTTGAAATGAGTTTGAAATGTGTAGATTTTTAAAAAATGAGGATCAAATCAGGGTATAGTGAAATTTTATGAAAAATTGGTTCAGTTCTACTCAGGATAAATTATAAATCAATTTAGTAATATTGATCATCAAATACATTCAAGTATTGTCAACTACAAAATATAAAGATTAAAGTGAGGAAAAATAGTGGATTCTAAATCCTAGTGTCCTCATTAAATTGAGTTTTTTCTCCAGAAGTTGTCAAATCACTTGTATTTGTTTATTAGATAATTTAAAATAATTCATATCGAAGTTAGGTCTAATAGAATTCAGACTAAATTCACGTACCATGTGAAAACGATATTTTAGTCATCACTTTATTACTTATTATAATACCGTACATTTAAGAATTTATGTTGCAACAGATGGCAATAACATTAAGAGCATGTCTGACGAAGCTTAAAAGTCAATTAAAATTGAAAATATAGTTGTTATTGAGTTTCACTCGTTCAATAAAAGTCAACAATAACGGCCAATTTTTCAATTTTAATCCTATTTTAATCTCTACCGAGCACGCCCTGAGGAAGTCTCATACGAAGTGAAACTCGTAAAACTTAAGCTTTCATAGGAAAGATGAATTTACCTATTTACATTTTATCTTTAACGCTCAAAAGTGATCTCTTCTTCTGACTTCCTAAATTCAGCTACAGTACTGACGCACACTACAAGTCACGCTTACTGATAAAGGGAGCCGTAGGCATAACCAAGGCTGTACTTAAGAATTTCGAAACCAAAATGCAGTATGCATTCAAATATTTTTGAATTCATAAAAGTTTTACGAAGCTAAATTAAAACTCAACAATGAAATAATAAAAACTTAATATTTAATCAAATAATAAGGTTGAAAATACTCCAAAGACAAACTCGGGAGTATAGAGAGAGATGAACAAAAAGTACAATGAAATTACTTATTTTATTTAAAAAAATTTAAATAAAATAGAAAATTTAATTGTGAGTTAACAATTTTAAAAAAGGATCAAGTTTTGATCAAAAAAAACTCAAAACAATCGGAAAAAAAAATTTATAGTTAAAATGACGTATATAGTGAATTGTCGACTTTATCTTTCTAAACGTGAGAAAATTAAGGCAGAAGTTAACAAAATAATGTTAAAAAGATGAAATATGCAAATGAAAGTAAATGTTCGTCAAATATTTTATTTTTTTTCAAAAGGTTGCGGATGAATTTGTTAGATGTTGTAAAAGTGGGGGACTGATTGTACTAATTTCTCAAGAAAAAGGACACAAGGGTAGTTGAGATATAACTCATGTTCTTCCAAAAAGGAAACAAAAAGGTTTTTCATTTAACTATGAAGACTTTCTGTACATTATTCCAATAATTAAAAATTTTATTTTGTAAGAACAAAAATATAACTTTTCCAAATTTTCTGCCTCGAAAAGTTTGGGTACCAATGGGCCTCCAATCAAGTCCGGCCAGGGGAATATGGCATCATGGAATGGTTGCAGAAGCAGATAGAGGGAGGATTGATTCGGTCCAGTCCAATAATAAAATGTGAAAATTATGAATTTTTAAATTTTATCCCTTTTCATTAGATTTTATGATCGATCTTGTACGTTGATTTTATATTTATGATGTCCTACTTACTTAATCTATTACATTTTTATTTCACACTTTTAACATTTTCAAAGTCTTCATTTTATATTGCCTTTTTGCTATTATTTAGATTCACGCTACTCAATTTTACTTTACTATACAGTTAGTAAGTATTGTTTTCCATCGCGTCGCTATTTTTTTTTAATTTATTTGCTACTATTGAAAATAGTTTATATTTAATTGAAATTATTAAATTGTTATTTTGTGGCTTATTTATATATAAATTTTACTACATTTATTTTTTAAAATATCACCTCTCTCTAACAATTCTGGATTCGCCACTGAAAAGATGTAGTACGCTGTATTAAAGATGTTGCATGATTAAATTTGTTTAAAAAGTATAGAAATAGTAATTCAAAAAAAGATGGAGTAAACGTTTGGTGTATAAGATTAAGTTATATAAAGAATTTAGTATAATACTCAATAGATGGAATTTTTTTCATTCAAAAATAATCATGTAAACTATCAACTGTATATAATATGGAGGTTGGATGTGAGTATATGTAGATAATTTAAAAAATATATAGTGACATTCTATAACAGGTTGGATGTGACACACTGGCAGCTCAAATCATTTTTCAAACAAAATACACTCACTGGGAGGGGGAGGAGGAGGAGGAGGAGGAGGAGAGGGAAAATGCACTAATATAATAGGAGTCGTTACAGTTCAAAGTATCTTGAATGCAAAACTCCTTGTGTCAAAAAGAGCAGAAAGAAAACAAAATAAATCCTTGTAACTATTCCATAATCCAAGAATCCAAAATAATTTGCAACAGTAGAAACATTCCCATCAGTTACATACATGAGAAAGCTTAACATGCATCAATAAGAATATATAATGGACCCACATCATCTTCACCACCACACAACATTGTTGATTGGTCAAAAACCTCTACGATTAAAGAATGACTACATCGGTATATGAATATGGATGCAAGCTACTGTATGTACATATACATAGAACCCTGTTAATACCAATGAAACAAAACTTCTACCTAGCAAAATTGTGCCCAGGCGTTCAGAGAAAGACATTCAAGTGGGTGATTCGGCCAACAAAAGAGTGTGCCACCAACCACATGCAACGTTTCTTGGTATGAGTCCATCAATTGGAACTTGAGTAGGAATATTGCGATCAATCACATCTCCCAAACCGAGCTGGTTCAAGAAAAATTACTCGTGGTTAAAAAAACATTTTTGGATAAAGAAGATGGCCTATGGCATATGCCCAGTCATAGTTTAGATTCCTCGAGTACATGAGAAGAACTCATTTTAAACAACATAACAAGAAAATTAATAAGAAATATCTTGCGGTTATATTGATTTTTGATTCATGTAAACTGATCCAACAGTTTGAACGCATACCTGACCATACTTGTTCCAGCCCCAGCAAAAAATTTTGTCATCATCTTCGTAAAACAAATTAAAGCAGACAGTTAGGGGAAAAGGACCCAACAAGAAAAACAGGACCAAATTCATACAAAATCAAAAGTTATCAATGGAACAAATTTTTTTGGGTATTCTAAATGACAGCCAGTTCAACCAAAAAAGAAAAATGAAATAAAACAACAAAGTTTTTCAAATACTTAACATTCTATACTGATTACTTAAATTTTGATCTAAAATGAGTTATGCAGCCCTTTTTGACTATATTTCTTGACCTCTTTGAACCCTTCTTCGTTCTAATGAATATTGCATCAACTTTTCTTAGTTGCTTTATGGCATCAACTTTTCTTCGTGTCCGTGATTTGTTGGTTTTTCACAACCTATGATCAAATGGTAGAGTAGGAGAGGAAGAGTTCACTAGTTGGGCTAACCAAGTAATGGGCTAGATATCACTCGATGTGACAGTTTTATTTTTTCGCGACAGTCTTAATGTGATTAATAATAGGGTAGCCTGGTAGGAGGAGCAAAAGCTCATTGTTGGCCGAAACCATCTACGAGGCTATTTCTCAAGGTGGGTATTGGTTTTACACAAATCACAACTGTCTCGATGTGTTCAATAATGGGGTAGAAGGGGATTCATTAATTGGCTGAAACTCTCTAGAACACCAGCAATGTCTTTAGTTCCTTCAAAATTTGACAAGGACTCCCATTTATCTGCTTCATAGAGCCTTATCTCGGGGATTGTGAATAATGATTTTTGCAACGTTGGCCTACTTTAGTGCCATGTTGAATTACCTCATTTAAACTAAAGCTGTTGGAATAGAGATGAACTTACTTTATCTATAAGTTTATCTTCAACTCTCGAAACTCTCTTCGTCTAACTTCCTATGAATCTTCTGTACTGGCTTATCCTATAACTTGTACTTATGTTCTCAACTAATAAAGAGAGCAGTAGACCTAATGCATCATGGAATGGTTGTTGTAGTATGCTGTATTAAAGATGTTGCAGGATCCAAATTTGTTTGTCACAGCGAATGGCATACCTTCGACTATAGCACTGTGATTGACATACCTGTGACTACAGCACTGTGACGAGCTCCACATGATACAATCTTTGCATTCGCATTCTCCAAACTCGGAGCATCCAGGAGTCGAGGCAATGTCTGATGGAGATTCGATAAAAGGATCAGGTTAAGCCCCTGTTTGATGGCCGTTATTTGGCGAAAACAATGTTTTGAATAGTGATTTTTAGGAGAATATATGGTTAAAAAGTAAGGAAAAATTTTGATTTCATGTGCAGAATATTTTATTGTGTAAATATATAATTCAAAATGAGTACGTATAAAAAAGAGTTTTCAAATAATGGTGGTCAAATAGGGGCTAAGTAAATGAATTGAACTTACAAGCTATTAAGGACTAAAATATGGCAAGAAAGACTTCAAAATCACATGAAACAATAATTTTTAGTATTCTGTTAATTCAATAGAAACAATTCTGGTTCTGCATGCACATTGTCATATTTCCAGGTAATGCTCAGAAAACCTTGGACACAGCTCCAAGTATCACATCACTTTTATTAAGATAACAAGGTACACCAGCACAATCTTCTGTATTCAGAAAAAGCAAAGTTGGAGATGTACCTCGGCTTGATCAGCACCAGTTCCTAACTGACCAAACTGATTCCCGCCAAATGTGTATACATCACCATCAGCAGAAATGCAGACAGTATGCCAAAGCCCTGCAGCAACACCTTCTATCCTAATTCCAAGCAAGGAAGATACGCAAGTAGGACTTAGCTCATCATCTGTACTTCCTTGGCCACACTACATCACATAACCAAACCATTTATAGTTACAAATTCATGCTTACACGAAAACATTGAAATTAACTATAGTAGAAGGATAGCTAGAAAAATTGAACAATAAAATACATTCTTTTTTGAACTACCAACATTTATCATGTGATAGCTAGAAGTATACAAGTATTGGCTGCATATGTACTCTTCTACTATAAACCAAGGGAAGAAACTAAATGCATATCCATCACATTTTCAGCACCCTTATCATAATCCATTACTCATCTTAAGGTAAGAAGCTCCCTCTTTAGCATTTTTTCTTTGGTTTGGCATGCAAGGTGGATCTGAATAACTTGCTTATGGGTGGTGGGAGAAGGGATGATGAATTTCTGATGCTGTAATAGTTCAAATTACTTTTATGGAAACTATGATCTCCAGAAACTTGGGAAAGAATCTGCTACAATGGAGGTGAAGACAAGGACAAATTTGTTTCTTTTAGAAAAGTGAGTAAGTGATTTGGAAATTGACTCTATCAATCACGGAGGCTCACATTCTGACTGCATCATGAGAAATTACCATGCAAAGATGCTCCCATGGGAACACCTCTATGGTTTTTAAAATTTTTAATTTACACCTCCACAGCATTACTTCTTCTTCGTTATGTCTTTTAATCATAGCCTTGACCTCACAGAAATGTTCATGTTTCCCGTCTTCCAGTACCAATGACATCATTTGGACAGATAAAGATGTGGAGGACAATTGATTCCTCACATAATTATTTTATTTCGGCTAAACAAAATTGTACCAAGTCACAGGATTGGTTTCAACTCTAAGAAATGCATGCATATTTTATTTTTTTGGAAATATCAGTATGATATATTCAATGTCCAATTGGGACCACTTTGATCCAACTAAGAAGGGAGGGAGCATTGAAAGAAGAGATATATATTTTCTTTGTTCATTAGTTAAAATTTTAAAAGCATGACAGATGAATAACCAAAACAAAATAGCCGAAAAAACAGATTTTATGTCATATCAAGGTGAAGGATACCTTGAGGGGCATTGGGGATGAAAGTTTATTGGAAGTTGATTATTGGGGAGACTGGGATATGCCGACTTAATCCTATGGGCAAGTGCTCAATATCTAAGACTCTACTCATAAACAAAGTGAAGTATACTGCATTATTTAGGTTAATACGTCAAGAGCTAAAACTAAGGTGCCTGGTTAAGACAGCTGCTGTGAACTCTTGGGTAAGTTTTCTTTTCCCTTCAGTTTAACTTTTGATATGTTTGGATTAGCTTAACTTGTAAGTAGATAAAAAGTAGTGGAGGAAATTCCTACGGAATTTGTAGATAATGACTGGGTAATAGCTGTGAGGTACGTCCTAAGAAATGTGTGGTTTAAGTTAAAGTTTGACCAACTTAAATTATAAGTTAAGCCAATCCAAACATTCTATTTGAATGTCAATCAACATAAGCATTGCAATCATGAAAATGGAATCAAAGTGAAGTTCGATTTCCAAAGTAGTAGGCATCAGTCTATCAAATAATAAATGACAAAAAGAGCTGCAATGGGAAAACAAACAAAATCACAAACATGAAGTACGCCAAATTTGTTCCTAAACTCTTTATATTAATCACTCAACACCGCGTTAAGATTAACTTCAAGGACTACCTTAACATAGAGATAGAGGTAAATTAGAATTTGAGACCTTCACATGTTATCTCATCAATTGCAGCTATGACAATGAAAGTGTAATGCAAACAAGACAAAGTAAAACTCATGAAGTATTTAGGGGATACTCACCTGTCCATACAATCCCCAGCCGAAGGTTAAAAGTGCACCAGCATCTGTTCTCAACAAAAATTACATGGGAAGATCCATGTTGATAGATTGAAAATTTAGCAATAAAGTAAGAGATTTCTCAGAAGTACACAACATAATTAAACAGATAGCAGATGGAAACAGAAAGAGATTATGAAGCATAAGTAGTCTTATTGACTGCAACACTGAAGAGGATTAGTATTAATTGTATTGGCCTGTCAAAGTATTGTAAAATTCAGTGCATTAGACATCTGACAAGAAAGGATGAACTACCCGTAATTACTGCACTGTGTCTTCCACCACATGCAATTTCTTTAATATAATTTCCAGGAACTCTAAAACATTGACCTTCTGAACCCCTGCTCCCACGAGAAAGGGTCATAGAGCTATCTCTGGCGAAAGAGGAATCAACGCATGGTACAGGATGTGGAGAGGACACCATTCGGATCCGAGAACCCAATCCCAGCTGCCCTTCACCTCCATATCCCCAGCCCCACACCTGTCCTATATCTGAAACTTAGGAGAAAAGACAAGATATCTATCCTGCTTTTGAGATCTTGAAGTAGCACATTGCAATAGAAAAAGCAACAAATTACTTACCTGACAATGCAAGTGTATGCCGACCGCCAGCAGCAACAGTGGCAATCCTTACTCCAGGGTTAAGTGTTACCAAACATGGCAATGCTGAAAGAGTTTCATCACCTGATGATGAGCTTTCAGCGGACTGCTTAGCTGGTGATACCCTTCTCCGCTTTGTAGTCTCGTCCCCGCCTCTACTGTCACTACCAGAGACTGTCCCACCACTGGATCTTGATCCCTGGGAACGAGGGCTCGCTGAAACAATCACTCTTCAACATATTAGTCTGCATAATTTACATACAAGACTTGGCATATCACTTACACATAGGCACGATAGCGTATACCTTGCTCAGTCAACAAACTCTGTTTCTCAAATACATCCTTCTCTATGCTTAACCCTGTTGGTGGGCTACCAAATACCTTTCCAGAGGGAACACACTCTTTCCATCCCCAAGTGTAAACTTCCCCACTTTCTGCATTTGACAATTGAACTTGATTTAGTTGAACAATGTAGCCAGAAACATATGCACAAGAAGCAGCAGTAAAGCATTCATCTTTTCTTGGGGCTTCTATATTGGAATCTCAAAGGAAAGGGCATCAATTTCCTTTCTTTGTGTGGAAATCCAAATTTTTACTAGAATGTTTCTTGGCATTTGATGATCTGTCCAAGAATGGAAATGTTATACAGGAAATTACACCAAATGTAATGTGTGCCAACTAAATAATGTCATGTTTAACTTTCTTAAAAACTAGAACTTGAAGCAGATGAAATTAACTGTCACTATGAGGTCCGTCAGCTGATTAAAGAGAAGAGTAGAGGTTAAATAAATCTCTGTTAGTGTTCTTTTTCTGAAGTGGAGATGTGAATTTAATTTTTATTGAGGCAGTGAAAATCAGATCACCAATACCTATTACAGCAACACAGTGAGCCCAACAGGCAGCAGCTTTCACTATTGTGGTCTCGGTAGGAAGTGGAAAAGGCTCTGGCATTTCCTTAACAAAATCAATGGAAAAAGCAGGTCATAAAGAAAGAAATCGAAGAGCAACTGGATAAATCAGAATATCATGTCACGCTGCACTACCCCATGTTTCCCAGATGTCACATAGCTTTGACCTAAATCATCTGTTGAACCCCAAGTAATGAGCTTTCCAGAGTCTGCCAATAGCAACTTAGAAAATTATGAGAGCCACATAGTCTCAAACTTCAAATGCAATGAAATTCAAATGTGAAACACTAAATCAGCCTTCAAAAGAAGTCTAGACAGTACATAAATCACTCAACTTTTTGCATTTTTCATCCAGAAACTACACAAAATTCCAATAGTCCAAGTCCAACTACATTTCATTTCAAGAACCAAAAGGAATACTTTGAGAATGTCGTTTCAAAGTTGAATAAGAGTATATTTTGATAAAGGAACTTCTTTTGCAGAAAATTAAACCTTGAAAGCTACATTTGCAAAAGTTTGCCATATCTTAAAGAAAATTCAATTGTGCTAGAGAAGCCCACAAATACGTCAACTCTGAATATAAGAAAACAGAGAAGAATTAAAGCAAAGATTTTGAAGTGCCAATCTAGGGTTCTTCACAATGTTCCAATTGACAAGCAACTGGAGGTGAAAAGTCCAAGCAGAGTATAAAGACAGAAGTTTTAAGTAACAGAAATTAGAATTTGAACAAAAGACAAAATCTTTACAAGCTCCTTGGAGCTATTGACTGTTCAAGGAGACTTCAGAAAGAATTTCAAAGAATAGTCATGCAAAAACATCAATTTCTCTTGAAGCAAAACTTCACTTAAATGCTGCAGTAATAATGTAAAAAGTCAACTCAAAAATTTCTCTTTTGGATTCAAGGCTGAGTATAAAAAAGTACTCCAAATCAAACCAAGTAATATACGATCTGGGAAAGGAGAGAGAGAAAAATAGAAAAAGAAATTACCTGAAATGGCCATGGCAAAACCACAACCACCACCACAGACATCCTTCCAGGAAGTGCCGGCGATACTCGAAGGTGGTAGCCGCACAACCACTGGGGACAGTAGTGGCGACCTCTGAGGCAATGCCCCTGGCAAATATCCCCACATGAATACCAATTTCTCCATTTTCACACCTTCATCAAATCCTTCCCCATCCCCATTCATTCCTGTAAATTTCCCCTTAAAAAATTCAAAAATATCAAAATTAATTCCTTCAATAATTTTCTTTTCAACTCTTTCAGCAAGATTTTTATTCGATAAAGACTTGTAATCGCCCAAGAGCGAGTTTTTCATTTGCACGGAAAGTGCCCTAAAAGAAGGCGTATCAATATCGAGCGAATGATGGTGCCACGTCGGATGCTCACGTGATGCACTTACACGTGGCGAATTATAGTTCGGTAGATGCTTAGGGCAATTTTTAGCCAGGAGTTCCGCCGAAGTTTCTGGAAGGTAAAGAATTTCCCTTCCAACTCCACCCATGCCTAATGATTGCCACGTGTCCTATAATTCCCCCGGTTCCAATCATTACTATTTCACGTGTCATCACGCGTGTTGTGAGTTGCCCATTTTATGTTCTGATTTAAGAATTAATCTGGAGGAAAATCTTAGTTGAATAATATCTCTGGAAACTACAGACGTGTCACTCAGAGAAACACGATTTTATTTGAGGATGAATACCAACGATGTAGTTGGCAGGTTTCCTAAAAAAAATTATTTTTTAAACACGATTGGATTGAGGGTGGGAATCACGCCAAGAAATTTGTTGTTTTGTTTAGTTTTGTAAATGGGTTGGGAATTATAAATTTTATCAACTTTTCAATTTCATATTTTATCAATTTTTATTAAAAATATATTTTTTATCCAATTAAATACGGGCAAAATAGAACTCAAAATTGTTGAAAAATTGAAGAAGAATAACGTTAAAACAGCGTTTATTGTTAGGTCACATATAATTTCGTACATTAACCATAATTGTCCTCTTAAGTAGGTCTAAAATTTAGAATTAACCTGAACATGAGCTTTGACTAAAAATTTTTAAAATCAAATTTTTTAATGTCAATTTTTTTAAGTAAGAGAATCATTGACCCAAACATTAGGATGTTTCGTTTGGACCACAATCATCGCATACATTCAAATTTTTAGTATTAGTAAGAGCTTTACGAAACGATCTCTTAACTTAAAACGAAACAATAAAACAGTAAAGAAAATGTGGTATTCCAACTAATTATATAATAAATCAAATAAAAAGACTAGAAATATTCCAAACTATCACTTAAATACTACTCATGTTGTGTTATTAGAGGCAAAAATATTAACCAAATTTGTATAATTTAATTGTTCTACCGTATCATTCTCAATTGATAAAAAAGTCAATCCAATCAACCTTTCATGTAACATAGTTAATCATAGATAAGTTTTAATCAACCTCAACTTCCATGAACTTCTTTCTACATGCATAAAAATAACTGGTATGGATAGCAAATTTTTGTAACCAATATATGCATTTAAGAAACAACCATCCAATATCTTCAAAGGGTTAATTTCACAAACGGTCACTGAAGTTACGGCAAAATCACAAAACGTTCATTGAAGTTTACAACTTGCACTAACGGTCACTGAAGTTACATTTGGTTTCAGTAATGGTCACTGAAAGCCCTTTTCATTTTAAGTGGAACTTAAAGGATCAAAATAGTTGAAAGTTGAACTTTGAGGACCTAAATCGCAAATTTACAATAAAACCCCCCAAATTTCATTTCTTTTTTGCTGTGATATTTCTCGACAAATTGAAACCGATTTTGGGAGGGAATGAAGGTGAAAATCATTGCTAATATCATCCAAATAATTCTTCCCAATCATTGCTAGGATACAACATATTTCTCCAAGTTTTGTTTTTGAGCAAAAATCTAAGATTGGTCCACTCACAGACAAAAAATTATTCGACATGTCGGATGTGGAGGAACAAGGTGAAGGTTAGCACTTCTTTTTTTACCTTTTTTGGCTGTATTAACTCTTCAAGTAGCATACATTCTCCTTTAATGAGCTGGACATTAGTTGGTCATTTCTTTGGCTGTATTGTATTTCCTCTTCATGTTGGACAGTAGTTTGTTCTCCTTTTGTTGTGCAATAAATTGCTCAAAAGCTTTGACGCATTCCACAAGTTTTTATTTTCCAGCCACTACACTGTTAGCAAAGAAATATATAATGTTCTATAGTCTAGGTTTTCTGAACAGTGATTCGGATAAAGAAGACATCACCTTCAATGATTCGAATTATATCCTTGGTGAAGAAGACGACATTCTCTTTGAGGAAAATGTTACCCAAAATATTGAACTTGATACGAGGAATGAGATAGTGTCGTTGGAAGCAACAAATGAATCTGACAATTCCGAATATGTACCCTTAGATGATCTTCGAAGCGTGCATTCTGACAGTGACAACGAAGTTGTAACATAACCAGAATTTAATGGTGAAGTAGATATGGTGGATCCCATGCTTGATGTA
>CAIGRK010004123.1:0-10173 GCA_903798315.1 Fraxinus greggii | reverse complement strand
TTTTTTTGGGAATTTTTTTTTCTTTTTTTTTTTTTTTTTTACAATTGAAAAAAATTCTAGATACAATGGTAAAAAAATTTATTACTTTTATTGACAATTTATATCCAAAACAAAGTCAAACGAATGGTATTCGGTATGATAATTTTTTTCATTAATTTTTTTTTTTACAATTGGAAAAAATTCTAGACACAATGGTAGAAATATTTATCACTTTTATTGACAATTTTCATGCAAAACAAAGCTAAACAAATGGTATTCGGTATGGTAAATTTTTTTAAAAAAAATTGGCAATTGGAACAAATTCTAGATCCGATGGTAAAAAAATTATCACTTTAATGGACAATTTTCATGAAAAACGAAGTAAAACAGATATCAAACTTTCAACATTTTTCAGGTGAAAAATTATACCAATCAAATACAATTAATTACAATTTACAGTAAAACAATTTTTAGAAAATTCAATTCTACATAATTCATTTTCTTTTCACACATTTTCCATATTTGCAATCAAACGGACTCTAAACCCTAAAATGGCAGTAAAAGCATAATAAGATGGAAAGAATTTTCTTTGAGAGCCAGTAGTTGCAAAAGGGGTTTTTAATTCAGATTTGGAGAAAAAATAATGGCTTTCCTTTTCCTTGAATTTATGCTTGGAGATGCTGTCAGATATTTCCAGTTTGATGAACACAAATGGCTGCCTTCTTCCCCCGTGAAGCTAAACAGAGCATCTTTCTTTGATCAACCCCTTGGCCATATTTTCCTTACTTTTGGTAGCTGGACCGTTCTTCATAGAGAAACTGTTCGGAAAAAACATTATTTTTCGATGACTTTTGATTGTAGTATAACATGGTTAATGTACCGTTTTTCACATACGGCATCAATCGTTGATCTCAAAAAATGTGCCAACAGAATCCCCATTACGTTTCCTCTACGTGGACATCACCGCACACTGAATATCCTGTTAGGAGGCAAAGGTCGCCGGTCAAGAAAAATGTCCGACGACCATTTGCACTCCGACAGTCAAGTTAACGGCCCGACACATATATAAAGAAATAGGGTTAGAGAACATATATATACAAAAAAAAATGAGTGCAAAAGACGGAAGAGGGGAAGAGAATATGGTTAGAGAACGTACCTTAATTGAAATGGATCACACACATGTATAAAAAAATAAATGGGTCGAATGAGTAATGGGCCGATGTTCAAGCCTAATAGAAAATATTTTACGGGTATAACACCAAAAAAATTAAAGAACATTCAGAAGGCCGATGAAAAATGAGCTACCGAGGAGATAGGAAAATTTATTGAAGAAAAGATTTCTCCACGTTCAACAGGAGAAAAGTGTCTCTTTTGATTTGAATGAACTTTATTCTAGTATTAACTTCTAATAAAAGAAAGATAACTTTTGACTATTACATAAAAGTATCACATAAATCAATAACGTAAAAATCTTCTTTCGTAGTGTAATAATATCTTCTATAGGGGTTTAGACATTTCTCCCACTCTAATTTCTTTTTTAGAATGTATAATTAAAAATCAATGTATGAAAAAAATAATTTTCATATAATCACTTAAAAAAAATAGATCTCATATAATTGTTTAATTATACCTTCCAATAATATTATTTTAGTTTATTTGTCCAAAAAAAATTATTCTAATTTGTCTTAAAGGTGATAAATGGGTCGAGTTGCTTGCAAGCTCGACTTATCCTGATTCGGTCTCATTTCTAGACTTAGCCATGAGTCGAGACGATCTCATATAATTTTTCATGAGTTGAGCTCGTCGGCCTGTCTTATCTCTGCTCGGCTTGTTTCGAGACGAGTTCATATTGATTTTCACGAGCCTTGTGAGGTTTGCTCATTCGAGCTCTTGGCACGAGCTAGCTCATTCGAGCTTGTGGAGTGGCTCATTTTTTGACTTATTTTATTAATTTAGAAAAAAAATTGCTTGTTTTTAGGTATATTCTGTTAAATTATTTAAAGAAAAAAAATCAAGCTAGCTCGTGGGGTCAACTCGTTTGAACTCATAGATGACTCGTTTGAATATGTGGACGACTTGATTCATGAGACCTATGAAACCCAAACCTGCCTGAACTCGACTTCTCATTTGACTCATTATCACTAATATTAAAATGCTCGATTAGTAAGACTATCTATACAAAAACTGTAGTAGGATTAAATTAATTATTAATCAAAGAAGATATATCTTCAAGATTCATGACAGCTAGTGTGTGTTTCGCTAGGCTTAAAAAAAGATAAAAATACTAATAATTTCCTTTAAGCTTACTCAAACATGTGAAAAATGGGTTCTAAAAATTATTTATACAGATAATAAGTAAATAAAAATTATGAATGTCTGAGAAAAATTAATATTTGATTTTAAATCCCTTTTTGATAAAGATAATTAATATTTGATTTTAAATCCCTTTTTGATAAAGATAATTAATATTTGATTTTAAATCCCTTTTTGATAAAGATTTTGCGAATAATATTTTTTTGGAATAATGTGTAGTTAAAAGTAAGAAAATTTATGGATCTATGAGCATTTTTTTTCTTTTTATTTGAAGACAGAATAATTTAAAGTGAATTTGAAAAAATTAAAATTAAAAATGGGATCAAACTATAAATTATAAGACAATTATANAATTAATATTTGATTTTAAATCCCTTTTTGATAAAGATAATTAATATTTGATTTTAAATCCCTTTTTGATAAAGATTTTGCGAATAATATTTTTTTGGAATAATGTGTAGTTAAAAGTAAGAAAATTTATGGATCTATGAGCATTTTTTTTCTTTTTATTTGAAGACAGAATAATTTAAAGTGAATTTGAAAAAATTAAAATTAAAAATGGGATCAAACTATAAATTATAAGACAATTATAATGAACCATCTAAGTAAACTTAAAAAATAATTTTAAGTAACATTTTTTTCATCAAAAAAATGTTAAAATCAATTGTCCATCAAAAAATTACTCACTTTAAAATAGTATTTCAGTATTTTTCTTTCAATTATTTTTTAGGTAATGTTTGATAGAAATTAATAAAACGTACGATTAAAAAGTTAATAAAAACACGTGATTAAAATTAAATTTGATAAGTTGAAGTATATAAATTTTTGAAGTTTTTAAAAGGATAATTGAACATGCTAATTTTCTCCGACGACTTTCGAGTTAAATGTTTTATCAATAACTCCACTTAAATCTCATATTACTTACTAAACTTTAAAATCCCTCTGCGTGGTCACTAAAGTTTAACATGTTGCATTCCATCTTTTCACTCATTATATTTTTTAAGTCACTGAGCTTTAAAATATTTTTGACTGATTACTGAACTTTAATACGTTGCACTTCATTACCCATACATCACGTTTTATTTGTTATTGAACTTATACATCTGCCATGCTTTACTCGCTGAATTTTAAAATGCTTTGCTTTTGAGTGGTCACTAAATTTTATAATGTTTTTAAAATTTTCAATGAGATTCGACCTATATAAAAATAAAATAAATATCGAATAGAAAATGGGACTCTCAATCTAAGAAAATATTGATATCGGTAAAAAAAAATATAATTGTAATTTATCTGGTCCTCAAAACCAATGTTCAAGGGCATGAAGCATCCTAGTTTCAAATGGTTATAAATCTTAATTTAAATTATAATATTCCTTTATGTCAAGAAAATAAAATAGAGAAATTATTTTTTTATTTCGATTAAGATTATAGACTCAATCAAGAAAATAAAAAAACTATATCTCAAACATACAATGAAATTTTCGATTTATGGTTAATAATATTAATCAAGATTAATAAATATAATTTTTAAAATTGTCACAAGATAATTCATGAGTAAAAAATGGTATCATCTTCGCGTATGGTGTGTTTATACTTCAAAATTTTCAAATTTTGAATAGTTGAATTTAGTGAGTAAAGTTCAGTAAATAAAGCATGTAGGAGATATAAGTTCAGTAACTAATGAAACATGGTGAGTGAGTAATGAAATATAATATGTTAAATTTCAGCGATCCCTTGAAAATATTTTAAAAGTTCAACAAGTAAAACGTGACGAAAATATAAATTCAAGGGAGAATTGCAGTCAAGGTATCAAATCTTTTATTTACGTGTAGACTTGACCCAAGCCTTTCATTTGTGTCATTCAAAGTACCAAACTTTTTAAAAATTCACAGACGAAGTCCAATATGACGTACTACGTTAGTTTGACCCCATGAACTTTGAGTTGACCCCATAAATGATTTTTTTTTAATAATTTTGACCAAATAATGCAAAGACATTTACAGTAAAATACATTTATCCTATTAAATCAAAAACAAAAAAAAATAAAAAAAAATAAATAAACCACAACCACAACCACAACTACCCACCCCCTTCTCTTTTTTCCCCAACCCCCTCATCCCAAAACCAAAATCACCCCTACCCATCTATCAGCCATTGCCATTGCCACCCCCTCAACATCGGCGCCACTTTTTCCCATTGTTGCTAGTCGAGAAGAGAACTATTCAAAGGGTGAATATTGCAGTCACATTCCGAAATTACATTGCAAATTACTTTTGAATTTTGAATCGAGATCATCGAATTGATCATTCTTGAAGCTCCCAATTTGGGGTACTATTGTTGACACACATCTAGATCACATTTTTCCACAATCACATTCATTGATTTTCCTTACATATTAGGGAATCAGTGTTGAAGGTGTTTTCAGTTGCAAATCAGAAATTTCGTACTTTATTGCACCGATGATTTTCCTTGGCTATGGAGAGGGCAGCTCAACTCTGTTTTAAATTTTGGATTTACTACTGATTTGTGTAGTAGCCTTAGTCAAATAATCTTGTGGAGATATTAGATAATAGAAAAGGCGTGGTTGAAAAGGATTTTGTGGACTTTTCTTTACATTCATTTTTTAATTTAAAGCTATTTGGAAAGTGAATCATTTGAGCTATACTCCAATATATTCAATAAATCAAACTCACTCCCTCACCCCCAAAATTTTCTAGTTTTTCTGTTTTCTAGTTTCAAACACCATTTTCAGATCTACAAGCTCAAAAGCTATGAACTAGCTAATTATTTTTTTTCGTTTCTAATATTTCCATTAGAATGGAAAACAAATATTATTGTTCTTGTGCCGACAGTAGCAGTGGTGATGGACGCTGAGTAGGTGTGGTTTTGGTTTTGGGTTGAGTGGGTTGGAAAAGAAGGAGATGAGGTAGGTGGTTGTGGTTGTCTCTCTCTCTCTCTCTCCTTTTTATTTTTTTATTTTTTTAAGTGAAGTAAATGTGCTTTACCTAAGATGTCTTTGCTTTTGGTCAAAATTATAAAATTTTTCACTTTTTGGGTCATATGACCGTATCTAGGGTCAAACTAACGGAAACTATCATTTTGAATTTCATCTGCGAATTTTTTTAAATATTTGGTACTCTGAATGTCATAAATGAAAGATTTGGTTTAAATCTGCTCTTAAATAAAATGATTGGTACCATGACTACAATTCCCCCAAAATTCAATGATTGACTAAGCGTCTAACTCAACAACTTCCAGTCGTCAGCAAAGGAGCTTGAATTCGACTTGCGAACTGCTGGATGGGCCATATAACGACTATTTAGATGAGCTGCCATCTGCTGTCAAACTACACTAAAGACAAAACGACCATTATAAAAATCTAACCATCCCCCACACTGCAACAAGTCAACGGTAGCATTTTTCACTGAAATGGCTAAGAATTCAGCAGGGTCCAGCGATACAGCCGGGAAGCCCATAAGATGCCGAGGTACGTTTAATCTCAATCTTCATTTTCACACTGACACGGGTAATGGATTGAGGATTGTTTTAAGTGCGTGTGAGGAAAGACTAAAGACGTTGATTGGTCAACGGGACGTGTGCAGCGGCTGTGGTTAGGAAAGCAGGGGAGCCACTGGTGATAGAGGAAATTATTGTGGCCCCTGCAAGATCTGGTGAAGTTCGAATCAAAATTATATGTACTTCTCTCTGTCACAGCGACGTCACTTTCTGGAAATTGAAGGTGTATGATCTATCAATTACATTTATCGCTATTGATTCTGCTTTTCTTGATTTAATCTTGATAATTTTCAATCGTTTTTGACACTTTTGAAGGATCCTCCTGGTTGTGTTCCAAGAATTCTGGGGCATGAAGCGGTTGGGTAATTGTTTATATTGATCTTTTAGTTGTATGGTTGGAAATGAAAAAAAAAGAAGACACTGAAGTATTGATTTTTTTAATCAAAAGCTTCATATTAATTGTTCATACTATTATTCGAATAAAGTATCGATGAACTGCAAAATATGGACCGCAGAGCATGTTTGGCTAAGATTGAAAAATTTTACTTTTTTTTTTTTTTTAATCAAACATTTTTGGAAACAGAAGTAACTTTTACTTATTTTAAGCTTAAGCAAACATGTTTGTGCTAATTTTAAGGCATGCTTTGTGAAATTATGCAACTGAGTATACTTGTAAACTGGAATAGCTAAAATCTACCTCTTTAAAGGGACGAATTCAATATTTCTGGCCGTCACTTTGGTCGTGTTAATTTACATGATAACATTATGGAAAAAGAGTGCGGATATTTGTTTCTAATTCAGTTTTGTTTTGAATCTCATGTATGCACATGTTTACAACTATTCAATGTTTATGTGATGAAGCATTGTGGAGAGTGTCGGGGAGGACGTACAAGAATTTAGTGAAGGTGATACAGTCATCCCAATATTTTTGCCAGACTGCGCCGAATGTGCTGATTGTATGTCAAAAAAGAGCAATATATGTTCAAAATTTCCTTTCAAGGTCTCTCCTTGGTTACACAGAGATGGGTCTAGCAGATTTACTGACCTCAAGGGAGAGACTTTATACCATTTCTTATACGTGTCTAGTTTTAGTGAGTACACAGTTTTAAATACTGCTAATGTTACAAAAGTCGATCCTGCAATCCCGCCAAACAGAGCATGCCTCCTCAGTTGTGGAGTGTCAACAGGTATTGTGGCTCTCTTAATGGTTTTAACTCCCTCTCGGTTATTCTTTTCTTCATATTAAAGAGTTGAGAATGAAATTTTACATTGAACTGACATGCGAAATTAGTATTGGCACGATTCCACATATCATCGAAATATTTTACTCTAACTTGATTCTTGAATAGAGTCAGAAGCACATCACTCAATATGTAACATCTTTTTCAGGTGTGGGAGCTGCCTGGAGGACTGCAAATGTGGAAGCAGGATCAACGGTTGTGATCTTCGGGTTGGGAGCAATTGGATTAGCAGTATGATCTTCCACCTGACAGAATAGGAGAATTCCCTACTCTTTTCATATATTTTCTTGTTATAATCAAAATTGTTTTTTCAAGAAAATGTATAAATTAGAGCGATGTTGCAGGTTGCAGAGGGAGCCAGGTTATGTGGTGCTAAAAAAATCATTGGTGTGGATATAAACCCACAAAAATTTGAAACAGGTAATTTATTTTTCCAAATTCTTCTCGTGATTTTGGCAACACTAATTGCTAATCGATTAAAGGGGATAATACAACATGTTCAGAACATATTCTGTGTATTCTGTCGTCCTTGGATTGCTGTTCTTTTTCTCATACCCTTAGATACTCTAGAATCATTAATTCTGTCAAATATAAGTTTTGAGAAATAATGAACTACCCTCATTTCATTTCTCTGCTCTACATAGGTAAAATATTTGGAGTAACTGATTTTGTTGACTCCATGAACTGTGGGGATAAATCTGTACGGCAGGTAGTTCTCTTAATCCAATTCTATATTATTGTTTTCTAACAATACCGATGCTTGAGATAGCACCAATGGAAAATGTTGTCACGTGTTGTTTCCTTAATCTTGTCCACTCCAGTCCAAAATAGCCTTAAAGGATTAGAGTGGATTGTAATCTCATGCTTGCTTCAATATTTATTAACTTTACATTCTTCATTATATTTCCTAGGTCATAAATGAGATGACTAATGGGGGAGCAGACTACTGTTTTGAATGTGTTGGAATGGCTTCTTTGGTCGAGGAAGCATATGCTTGCTGCCGAAAGGTTTTCTTCTGTCTTTTCTAAACTCCCTTCTCTTTCACTCACCGACACTCACACTGTAGACATTCTTATAGATGCTACTTAAATAGGCGTCTGAATATTCCTTAGTTACGTGGATAAGCAGAAGATATTTGACGAGAAGTTATTGATTTTTACCCTTTTCCATTTACCCTCCTTTTCGTCTAACTTCAGGGTTGGGGGAAGACCGTCGTGCTAGGGGTGGACAAACCTGGAGCAGAGCTGAAATTTAGTTCATTTGAAGTCCTTCATTCTGGGAAAACTCTCATGGGATGCTTGTTTGGAGGTCTTAAACCAAAATCCGACATCTCCACCCTTGTCAAACGTTATATGGACAAGGTAATAAAGATTATCGTAGTCCTTTCTGCTCTTTTCAGGATTAACTTACTCGAATAATGAAGGAAATTCTGCGTCTTTTTTTGTGTCCCTGGATACGTTTTATTGTAAGCCTTCTTGTCTAACATTTTTTTCCCTCAAAATTTAGCTTAAATAAATATTGATCTTGCATTTCCGCACGTGCAGGAATTGCAACTCGACGAGTTTGTAACGCACGAAGTTGGGTTTGAAGACATAAACAAAGCTTTTGATTTACTTTTGGGAGGAAAGAGCCTCAGATGTGTGATCTGGATGGACAAATGAATTATTTTTTCTTACAATGTATGCATTTGCGATGTATCCATTTGATTTTACTGATCACTTTTTGCAATAATTTCCACACAACATAAACAGAATTTCTGAGTTTGAAAATCGCATTAAACTTTTGAGTATTGCCATTCAGCTCCACCGGTATTAAACTCCCGTCTACATGATTGTACAATCAAAATCCAAAGCAACGAGTAATAAACTAATTAAGAGCTTGCTTAAAAAGTTTGTTTCCAAGTTAAAAAATTAAGAAATAAGTTACGTATAACTTAGGAATTACATTTAGAAAAGTAAAATTATACTTGGAAGTAGAAGAAAGAGTAGGTTATTTTTTACTACACATTGAAATATTATGAAAATAAATAATGATCAAAGTGTGCGTATTTCTCATTTGAATAATGTTATTCATCTAAAGTCTAGATTATCATCAATTTATGTAACAGTATGAACAATGTCACATTGTCTAATGAAGTTGAAATATAATTTTATATATTGGACGACGTGGTGATGACTCCATTATCACATAAATTGATGATTATCTGGATTGTAAATGAATAACATTATTCTTCTAGCGTGGCTCGGATCGAAGGGGATTGGCTTGCCTATTTTAGAGTTTCGCCCACAATAATTTCTAAGTTCCAAACCTAGCCCAAGGTTGAAAGAGCTAGCTATTGACTTTGCTCAAAGCAATTCAAAAATAACCCCATGAATAAAACCCGCATTGTTTCTCCTTCAAATAGTTTTGGATGGGATAGGTCAGCCCACAATAATTTCCAGTTTCCTAACCTAGCCCAAGGCTTAGAAGAGCAAACTATATCGCATGAAACAACCCAATAATAGGGTGGAGTTCATCATGTTAAAAATGAAGTCTTCGCAAATATCTTCAACTTCGGGTTCAAGCTAAGGACTTTGATCCGACTAAGGTGATTGTACATGGTGATTTGGACACAACCCAAATAACACTCGAGTACAACATGCTACAGATGTCCGTAAATGACTAAGAATATGTCTACTGTAGAGATACGATGTGCAACTTTGTGTATTTGCAATGATAATCCCAATCCAAATCTAATATGCTGGGGGGTGGGTGGAATGCATCAGTGGTGAATGAACCTAGTGTATTCATAATACTCATCAACTCACTTTCAATTTTATTACGATTAAATGTCACTCAAGAACCAAACATAAGCATCTTTATCCATGTGACTGTACATGACAATGTTCTTCCCAATTCAAGATCTCAAGTCCTATTGTACCTAAATTATAAAAATAAAAAAAATCCAGCGGATTAAACAATTAAGCACAGCATTATTGGTTTGTTATTAATTATTATTATTATACTTTAATCATAACGTGCATCACATTAAATTCAATATTTGTAGAACATATTATAGAATTATACTCTCTCTAATTTGCTAGGATATCAGCCACAAAATTTATTAGTTAGTCATGACACTTTAC
>CAIGRK010004065.1:0-10037 GCA_903798315.1 Fraxinus greggii | reverse complement strand
AATTTGAAGTACTGGGGAAAGTCCATTCAGGAGCTTGACCTTTCTAACTGTCAAAGTTGCACTCCCAGTTATCGGCTTCTTCCCGAGGATGTATGAATATTTGCTTTTCTCTTCTCTTTCTTCAGCTTATGTACTATTTTTCTTGCCTAATAGTTTTGTTATTGTATAGTGCAGTATATGTCTGTTTAATTTAAGAAATCATGTTTTTGTGGACATTCTTTTTGTAAATCTATCTATGCAGTATCCAATAACTTCAGCAAGCCAGAGGTCAGAGCTTGGTGGTCAGGTTTTAAATGATCACTGGGTATCAGTCACATCTGGTAGTGAGGATTATTCTTTTAAACACATGCGTAGAAATCAGTATGAAGAAAGCCTGTTTAGATGCGAAGATGATAGGTATGCCACCTTTCCAATTTTTAACTATTGTTGTTCTCCCCTATATGGTCTAGAGATGGTCTTTGATCCCATGACCTTGGTAACATAAAAAGACGAAGTTGAGCTCATCTTACCACTCTTTCCTATGCTGGTGACTTCTAGTCATTATCTTCTGGCATACATCATGTGCAATGTAGAAAGAGAGTAAACACTTTTTCGCTTTGCTACATATTTACTTCTGGCATACATCATATGGGATGTGGAAAGAGAGTAAACACTTTTTGGCTTTGCTACATATTTAAGTTTATGAAGTGGAATAATATCCTAAGATGCACCGATACTTTTAAACTCATTACGTACCCATATTCGATACGTGGTGGATACGTGTTTTTTAAAGTATTTTATTTTTTTAAAATTTTCGATAATATCGGATACATATTTTTAATTATTTTATATTATTAAATAATTTTCAATAATCGGACATGTTAGGACATGTGAAGAAGATTTTTATTGGTTTTAAACTTTTTAAAACTCATTATTATTGGCTATTGATTAACAAAAAAATTATTTAATATATAACTATTGTTATATCAATAATTCATTGGAAATAAATAATATTTATTAAAAATATACAACTAAAGTTTTAATTTAATTGATAGCTAGAGTTTTCTTATTAGAAATACAAAATAGTATTAAATATTTTAATATATGTAAAATTGTGTGAATAGTTGATAAATATATTTTTATTATTGAAAATAGATAATAGTATTAAATCAAAGGAGAATTCAAAATGTGAGACATTACGAAGACTCATTTGATACTCTTAAAGGTGTTGGGATACTTGATATTGCTAATCTATTATTAAATGAGTTAGAGTTGGAGGGTGTCTTTTTTAATAATAATGAAGAAGCCGATGTTGAAGAAAATGAATTTGGGACAATTAAGGATTAAAACGTTGTTTGATTCCCATTTTCTCTATTTTTTCAAAATACATTTTTCTTTTTCTTATTTTCAACCACAAATTCTTCAATAAAATAATATTACGCTCAAACTTAAAACTTTTCCTTATTTTTTAACTGCACATTTTATATCAATCTACTGTTCCAAAATGCATTATTTACCTTTTAATGGGGTTCAAACACGCCCTAAGATAAAATACTTTAGTATTTTATTTTTATTATCGTATGTCTATTTTAATTTTTTCTAATAATGAAATATGCTGAATACTCACACATACATATTCGCATATTCTAGTTTTTTTTAAAAACTTGTTTCGACATATCCGTATCGTATTCGAATTACGTATCCGAATCCGAATCCTTGCTTCTTAGGGAATATCTACTTTTGGTTTTACCTCAACCTCTGTTTCCATATTTTCTCACGTTTTTCCAACTTGATGTGTCTGAGCTTTTCCTAATTGGAGGCTTTCATTTGTTCATCGAATTTCTGTTGGATGTTTCAGATTCGAACTAGACATGTTGTTGGAGTCTGTAAGTTCGACTACGAAGCGTGCAGAGGAACTCTTGAACAGTATCAATAATCATTCAATTGGTTCAGATGGTCCCATACGTACTGAGGAGCATTTCACAGGTGTGCAATTATGGTATTGAGGATATATACTCGGTCTTGAAAGCTATTTTGCCCAATCCATTCCTCTCATTCAATTAAACACACGTGGACGCGCGCGCGCACACACACAAATATGTATATGTATGTATGTATCATGTATTTTTTCCAATATATGTCTTTCTTTTGGTTTTAGCTCTAAACTTGAGATGCATTGAACGTCTATATGGTGATCATGGTCTTGATGTGATGGACATATTGCGCAAAAATCCATCCATTGCGTTGCCTGTTATTCTAACCCGCCTTAAGCAGAAGCAAGAGGAATGGACTAAGTGTCGTTCAGATTTTAACAAAGTTTGGGCTGAGATTTACTCTAAGAACCATTACAAGTCTCTGGACCACCGCAGCTTCTATTTCAGGCAACAAGATTCAAAGAACTTGAGCACAAAATGTAAGTTGAGTATTGATGTTATATATGATCCTTTGTTGTATTTGGTACTGTGAATCTGTTATCTTGCTTGTCATTTTCTTGTCCAGTCATTATAAAAATGCAATATGATGATGTTGGAACGTCTATTTTTTTTCATTAAATGGTTGGATTGTCATGATGAGGTGATTTCAAATTTAGCCTTTTGCATTCAGTGGAAAATTTGCTGCAGTATTTGTGTGCATCAAGAAGTTAGTGAGAAACTATGGTAAACGGAAATTTTCTTCATTAATTTTCGAATGATATTTCTTGCTTTATGTGTTTTTATGATCAGAATTTTAACTAGTCATAGCTGTTGTCCTTGTTATTGCTGCTCCATTGTCGTTGATGTCATTACTGCGTCTTGATGACTCCAGTGACACTGTCACTACAACAATCTCAGGGCTCATATCTCCAGTTGTATGCTTTAGTATGACTATTAATGCCACAACCTCATGGATCAGATCACCAGTTGCATGCTTTAATACAACCGTTAATGCCACAACCTCATGGTTTAGAACAGCAGGATCATTGTAATTTCTTCCTGGGGAAATTTGCCAGGAAGCATTGCCATCTCCATTTGTCTCCACATTTGCCAAAAAAAATGTTTGTTATAATTGGGAATATGATTTCTCTGAATTATACTGCCAGCGCTTTTAGTAATTGATACTGATGCCTTCTACACTTGGGGAGTGTTTGATTGGCATGGAAAATGTTTACTAGAAAAGAAAATGTTTTCCTTGTTTTGAGGAAAACAAAAACCTACCTCCCCCAAAGAAAATGTTTTCCTGGAAAAAAGGAAAACTAGGCATATTTTTAAAGGTTGGAAAATATTTTCCATGGAAAAAAATGGCAATCAAATATTCTAAAAGTTGAAATTTGGGTGGAAAAAGGCCATTTTTCATAGAAAATTTTCCAATCAAACACACCCTTATTGTTGCTAATGTCCCTTTTAGTTATCTCACATGTGTAACATTTTATGCATATGCGAATTGTGATTCTATCTCCCCTCATTGAAGACATCAAAATTTGCATCTGGATCATAGATGGATTGGTTATTTAATACTTACGAGTCCCTATTCATAATGCAGTAAAAATTATTTGGAGACATCAAATGGTGCTCTCAATTGATCTTCTGGTTCTCATATCTATTTTTTCATGCTTTTAATGGACAGCCTTAGTTGCAGAGATCAAAGATGTCAGAGAGAAAAATCAGAAAGAGGATGATGTACTTATCAGTATTGCTGCTGGAAGCAGACATTTCATCAGTCCAAATCTTGAATTCCAATATTCTGATGTTGATGTTCATGAAGACGTGTATAAAATTGTTATGTATTCATGTGAAGAGATCTGCTCGACAAAAGAACAATTAAATAAGGTTCTGAAGTTCTGGACTTCTTTTCTTGAGCCGATGCTGCTGGGGGTTCGTAACCGGCCTCATGGTACAGGGGCTACTGAAGACGGTGGTGCCTCTAAATGCCGAATTGCGAAAACCGCTGCAACAAGCATAGTTGAAAGTGATGAAAGACCTAGTGGTGATGCTACTACCATAAACTTAAAGCAACCAAAGCCTACATGCAATGGAGATCCAATTGCTTCACCTCACCAAGTAAATTCCAGCAAGACTGGCTTTACAAATGGGGGTGGTGTGCTGGCTAAAGCTGGTGGATCAACTGTGGCTTCTGGCGAAAGATTAACCATCTCTGACACAGCTGTTACTATAGGACCAGATTCTAATCACGGTATGCATGTAGGGGCAATGGTTATGGCTTGTTTGTTATTGGCGATTTATGAAGATAGATTAGCATTTTGACGTTCTTGTGCGGCTGACTTGCGATAGTACTGCGTAGATTATCTTCCATCTATTTATCGATTGGTTATGATCTTAATTTTATTTTATTTTATTTTTTTTTTTTGGGGTCAAAATCATGGATATATTTGAACTTCAAGGGTGTGGTGCAAATCATTTGCGAGATAATAACAGTCCTACTGGGGAAGGTCATGGAGCCAAGCCTAATATGGAAGATATGTCCTTGGAGGTATGAGCATATGGTTGTAGCCTGTCATTTGGTTCCCAAGTATGTTCTGAAATAGGCATCTTTTTTTATCATATTTAGTCACTGTCAAAATCATTAGTTCCAAACCGTGGGTTAATGGAATCCTTTAAATGAATCCATGCGTCCCATTTGTTTGTTTGTGGGGGTGGGGGTGGTTAAAGCATGTTGGTTTTTCTTTTTATCTTGACATAGTTATTTTTCTTTTTCTGAATTAGGATGGTGAAATGTCAAGGTTGAATCAATCTGCAAATGGAGGGTTTACAGATGGCTTCAGACATAATGGATATAATAAAGGTTCCGTTGATCACTGCAAAACTGAGAAAGAAGAAGGAGAGCTATCACCAACTGGTGATTTTGAAGACAATTTTGCCACATATGCAGATGGCAGTTTAGAACCCACTCGTAACAAAAATCACCGCAATGACAGCATGCAATATGAAACTGGTGGCCACGAAGAGATTTCCCCAGATGCTGCTGGTGAAAATGAGGCAGAAGGAGATGCAGATGCAGACGACGAGGACAGTGAAAATGTCTCTGAGGCTGGTGAAGATGTTTCAGGAAGTGAGTCTGCTGCTGATGAATGCTCCAGGGAAGAGCACGAGGAAGAGGAAGATGGAGAACATGATGCTAAAGCTGAGAGCGAAGGTGAGGCTGAAAATATGAGTGAAACTCACTGTGTTGGAGGAGATGGTGTATCAGTGCCACAGTCTGATCGTTTCCTACTGACTTGTAAGCCTTTGTCAAAGTATGTGGCTTCTCCGCTACTAAGTGATGGGAAAAAGGATCGACATATTTTTTATGGGAACGACGCCTTTTACGTGCTTTTCAGGCTGCACCAGGTAAGGTTACAATAAACAAATATATATATATTTTTTTTCCTCGGTTGATTTGTTCCAAGTGGCAATGCTTCCTTTCCCCAAAACCTCCTCCAAAAAATCTTAAAGAAAAAAGAAACTCTAATCTCTAGAAATATAGCATGCATGTTGGGTTCAGGTTTTCTCTAGAAATATAGCATGCATGTTGGGTTCAGGTTTACTCTTTTCATTTCTTTATTTTATTTTACATGATTTGTTCTTAATTCTTCCAGACACTATATGAGAGGATATTATCAGCTAAGGTGAACTCAGCTTCTGCTGAATCCAAATGGAGAAGCACAAAGGACACATGCTCTGACCCCTATGCAAGGTGATTAAAAGAAATAGTATATAATGAGTTTGGGAGTTGTATTGAATTCCATTAATTCTAGATGAAAATGTAAATGCAGATTCATGAGTGCACTGTTTAGTTTGCTTGATGGATCTTCTGATAATGCAAAGTTTGAGGATGATTGTCGATCACTACTTGGAAATCAGTCTTATGTGCTATTTACATTGGATAAGCTGATATATAAGTTAGTCAAACAGGTAACCTTCCTCAAAATTTGTTTTACAACCTTTCCATTTCTTCTCTGCTTATAGTGTTTCTCTTTGCAGCTCCAAACTATTTCCAGTGACGAGGTGGACTTCAAGCTGCTTCAATTGTACGAGTACGAAAAATCTCGAAAACCAGAGAATTATGTTGATTTGGTTTATTACGAAAATGTTCATGTTCTTCTGAACGATGAGAATATATACCGGCTTGAATGTGTAGGTTTCCTGATACTTTGATTCCTTCTAGTTATACATCACTATATATGTGTATCATGTTTATTTGAAAAGGCAATACTTAGTTATTTTCATGCTTCATGTCCTTCTGAACGATGAGAATATACCGGCTTGAATGTGTAGGTTCCCTGATACTTTGATTCGTTCTAGTTATACAGCACTATATATGTGTATCATGTTTATTTGAAAAGGCAATACTTAGTTATTTTCATGCTTCTTGTAGACATCTTTCCCCACCTCTCTGTCTATCCAATTAATGGATGATGGAAATGAGAAGTCTGAAGTTGTTGCCGTTTCAATGGACCCTAACTTTGCAAATTATCTCCATAACGATTATCTTCCGGTTGTTCCTGGACGAAAGGAGTCATCTCCGGTTATGCTGAAGAGGTATTAATGTTATTTGTTATCGTCACTTAATTAAGAAATAAGCATCATCCTGCTTACCTTAATGAACTTTAAAAAATTGTAGTTGAACTTGACAAATTTCCACTAAGAAGATAGGGGCGTGGTGTGTTATTTGTATGTTGGACATGTTTCTTGTACATCATATATAGTATAATGGTTAATTTAATTTTATATCGATATGATCTATGACAGTAGATTTTTGGAATTGAATTGTGGTAAAACTATGACCTGTAATAAACTGCTGCATTTTTTATTGTAATGAGACTTGGGCCTTTTCCTCTTTGTTCATAGGACTTTTATGATTAGTCACAAATAGACTATGCTAGCAGCCTTTTTAGTATATACCCACGTTTTAACTGATGCAAAGTATCAGCTTTTGAGTCTTGGTTTTCCTGTGCAAATTATACTTGAGTTATGGACTCTTAAAGAGTCTCGCGGCACGGATTCCTGCTTCTGCTAGAGTGAAATGATTAGTACAGGTTATACATCAAACTGAAATACGTTTGCTTTATATCTCATCTGCATATTGTATTTTCTTTGTTTATCAACTCCATTAATACTTTTGTGAAGGACGCGTGTAAGCAAACCCTATTCTTGCAGAATTGTAGAAGAAGGGAAAAGGGAAGAAGAGAATAAAGAGGGGAAGAAGAGAAAGGGACTAGACATAGGAGAATTTAGCGTGGAAATATTCTCTCTTCAATTCATTAAAAGTCAGTACAATGTAATGCATAATCCTGTACATAAACCCTGTGGTTTTACCTAGTCTGGTTTAAGTGTGGTTTTACCTAGTCTGGTTTAAGTAGGGAACCAAGGTAAAACCTAACTTTAGTCAAAATAGGAAATTATAATAATTCCAAATATAACCACTCTAAAACTTATCAAGATAATAATATGAAATCTTTATGAGTCTCCATCTTTCTTATCGGTTGAGAGAAAATGGCCCCAGATAGAATGAGACAACATTTCCAAGGCATCTTTCTTCCTAATCAATAATCGATATTGAGCTCTTGAAGGCAACATAGTATGCATATCTTTTGAAGAATTAGCTAATTAGAAAGCGCAAAAGTATAGAAGGACTAGCACATTGAATTGGAACAAATGATTGGAGATTTTCCCAGGTTGAGAGAACTCGACTCTGGCGAGATAGAATGAGAACATTTTCAAGGGATTTATCTTTCTTCCTAGCTAAAAATTGATATTGAGCTCTTGATGGAAACACAGAGAGTGTGTCTGTGTGTGTGTTTCATCTGAAGCATTAGCTAACTACAAAAAAGTGGAAAAAAGTACGAAGGAATTGGAACAAATGATTGCAACATTAATGGCTCGAATGCACTCTTACAAGGAAACAATTTTGCTATATTGATAACAAATTATTTTCAAGTGTGATAGCTAGTCAAATAGAGGAGCATTTGATTTTATGCGATTGTTTAGTATAGTGCACAATGCAAAACGTAAAAATCCCATTGAAATATTTGTGCCTACTGTGAACATTAGAAGAAAGCTTATAATATTTTAAGTGATTCTGCAGCATGGAAATGGTGAACATGGTCGACGGTCTAATGACGACTGGAAAGGTTTGCAAAGATACTGAAGCTACAAGGACCAATCAAACAACGTAATAAACTCTAGGACAAAGTCAATGTGAAAGTAACATCAAGGGCTAAGAGAGAATGATTCTGGCACCAAGTCAAGGGTATGTGGAATGTTTACACAGGTGGGAACTAATAATAATTCTTCAAGTAGGATATTGTTATCTGTGTCCAGTAAAGGTGTGATAGCAATAGGCAGAGGGGGGACTTATGTGAAACTTGAAATTTTCGTCCTTACTATTGAAACATTCTATAGGATCAATAACAATAGTCTATCTTCTTCTTGGATTGGAGAATCAAAAATTGAGTTTCTTGACAGGAATTTATTTTGGACATGCAGAATCTATAAGTTCAACTAAGTGACAAAGTTGAGAATGGTGACAGCAAATGGACATGGCCTGGACACGGAGGAACAATACACTAAATGAAGTTCAACTTACTAGTAAGTAGGTTTGTTTGCGGAGTTTATTTAGGAAGACCAGTACAACAAGACTTACTACTAGGTGTAGGATTAGACCGTAGGGTATCAGGTGACAAGTGTGGTGTATGCCTCGTGGTCTTTACTTTAAGCTCAGATAATTTTCTTCTTTGGTCGTTCAGAGGTGTTCTTATAGAAGTATTTTTCAAAGTATAATGCCCAATGGTAAGCTTCATCTAAAGTCTCGGGGTGGGAAATAAATTTAATATGATGCTTGAGCTCAGGAAGTAAACCATATATTAATCTGGAAGTTGTGATGCGAGGAGTCAATAATAGTTGACTTACATTGCCTTTATTGCAAAAAGAATTGATCTCGGTAAGCAGGGATGTATTTGTTGCTTAATATTCTTTTTATCTCATTCTATCCCACAAATTGATATGACACCGATTGAGATGGTTAATGTTACGTATTACCGACTAGCAATAATCATTGGAGGATCCTACAATTGTCAAACTAGCAACATGTACAACAAAAGTTACTCATGTTATGCAATTTAAAGAAGTTTTCAAGAGTATTGAGTCTAACAAGAAAGCCTCTCATTAGGTTCACCGAAGTATCACGGTTGGAATATGGTTTCCTAAGTAACATAATGGACTCTTTCAACACCGTCTCTCCTAGAATGAGAATAGTTGTATTGATAAGGCAACGTTAAATGCTTGCAGTGGTGGTATTTAGCTATGGGCTCAGCTTATTTAAGTGGCCATGGTTTAAAAAAATTCAATTGAGGCCTTCAGAGTGAGGTGAGCAAAAGATTCCTCAAAGAAAGCTCTGATTATGAGGCAATTTTTGGAGTTGTACACCTCAGTTGTTTGAGATGCCTTACAGCACTGCTTCAAAGTTTGCGAGGCACACGCTTTTTAATTCTTAAAACTTTTTTACTTTGCTTTAGGTGTGGACCTACAAAGCACAAAAATACATAGCCTGTTGCCCTTATAAATGTTTAAAAAATGATTTTTCCTCATAAACCCACTTCGGAAATAGTCCATTGCCCCCACCAAACTAAGATAATAGCTCATTTTTCTTGTTACTTTATAGATTTTTTTTTCTTTTACATTTTAATTTGTTCTATTATGAATTTAAAGATTTTTTATGAGCTTATTTTGCAATTTAATAATAACTTGACATTTTTTTTGGTTTATGATGAGGCTTACGTCTCATCTCATGAAGGTAAAATGTCTTGGTACTCTATTGCCTTTTTAAACATTGCACAGGAGGCTTCATATATGAGCTGTTCATTATGTTGTTGAGGGAAGTAAAGATGATATAACAAAACTTACATTGCATAAAGCATTTTTATATGAGCACTCAATGCACAAAATAGGAACAAAAATATAAAGATTAGATCTCTATTTTTTTAATTTTTTTTTTTAAATTAGATCTCTCTCTCTTTCTTTCTTTTCTTTTTTTTTTCTTCTTTTTTTTTTTTCTTTTTTGACACAACCGTTTTTTTCAATGAA
>CAIGRK010004016.1:0-18493 GCA_903798315.1 Fraxinus greggii | reverse complement strand
AAATCTTAGAATCAGACCTCAATATTCCAATGGTTATGCACAAGTCTTTCCATTAGACTGATATGTGACACAATCGTAAAGCTAAGCAAATGGAGGAAAAAATAATTTAAGTGCATGCATAATCACTAACTCTGAAGTTTTATTCCTAAAGTTTTACCGAGCGATCGGAATACATTGTTGAACAAACTTCAAATTTAGCAGAAAGCTATTAGTTTGGAGTCCCGTAACAGTTTTACGAAGTTTAGACCTATTAGCCTCTGTTCGGTGGTATACAAGATCCTGTCTAAAATTATGGTTGCTAGGTTAGCCTCTTTGCTTGATAAATTAATTTCTTGAGAGGAATCGGCTTTTATTCAGGGCAGGAGCATCTTCGATAATATATCTATTGCTCAGAAGATGGTGCATAGCCTTCATAAGAAAGTGAGAGGAGGAAACACCTTACTGAAGATTGATATGGCAAAAGCCTACGATAGAGTTAACTGGCAATTTCTCCTGGAATGCTTAAGGAGATTTTGATTTTCTGACCAATGGAGGAATCTTGTTTTTAACTGCATCTCCTCTCCTTACTATACAATCATGCTTAATGGCAAGACATGGAGTTTCTTTAAGCCATCGAGGGGATTACGCCAAGGAGATCCATTGTCACCATACTTGTTTATTTTGGCACAAGAGCTCTTGTCTAGAATACTTAATCAGGCCATTGAAGGTAATCATATCTAGCCTTTTCACTCTGGAGAAATTATGGTTAGTCATTTATTTTATGCCGATGACTTACTTATTTTTGCCAATGGAAGGAAAAATTCGATCGTCAATCTTCTTGATATTATAAAAAAGTATGAACTAATATCGGGTCAATAGGCGAGCCCTACGAAATGTTCTATGTTTTTTCCAAACACATCACTCCTACTCGTAAAGGAAAATTGTTGGCTACCTCGGGATTTAAAGAAGGAGCTTTACCTTGCACATAATTGGGTGTCCCGCTATATACAAAAAGATTAGTTAAGGGTATGTTTGAACCTATGATAGATAAAATTCAGAAGAAACTAGTTGGATGGAAGGGTCGACTACTCTCTTTTGGAGGAAAAATCACTTTGACCAAACATGTTCTTAGTAGCATATCAATCCATACATTATCTGTTCTAAATCTGCTCGAAGCTATTTACTATGATCTGAACCGTATCTTCTCATCCTTTCTCTGGAATGAAATTGATGGTGCTAAGAAAAGAAAATGGGATCCTGGAGAAAAATCTGCTACCCAGAGGAAGAGGGTGGTTTGGGCATTCGGGATTCTGGTGAAGTGCAACAAGCATTATTTATGAGGTTCTGCATGAACAGAGACCTATCTTCGCATGGCATGGAGAAAATCTCCATGCTGCGTGGAGAACGGAGACATGTCTCCGCGAACATTTTTTCTTTTCTTTTCTTTGTCTTCGCGTTGCTCAGACATCAGTCTCTGCACATGCGGAGCCCTGTTTTCGTGCTTGACGCATACTGTGGATTATGAGTTTTTGTGCATTTTTATAGTTAAGACAAATATTCAACAACAAATTACAACTCTCAAAAGTATGAGGAGCATTGTAATAGTAATACCATATTTCAACAAAACTATATCTAGACATCCTGTACTAAAATGCCTGTAGGCAGAATCAATTTCTCGCGAGCAGAGATCAGTTTCGTTGCCAGCAAAGAACAAGTGCACACTGCCTTTTCTCGACTTGGAATCCCCGAACAAAGGGTCTTCTTCACTAGACACACTGCTTGTGATTCTGGGAGAACCCGAATGTTAAAAATAGAGTCCTCCATTGTTGCGTCTTTTCAGGGAATTGAAAATGACCTATTACAATTTTCTCAATTCTTGGTCGAAGCAAGAAACTTTCAATCTTTTCCAGTACATCCATATTCACACTGACAGCATCTAGGGACTCAAGCATGTTAGAATAAGATTGAAGTACATGAATTATGTGGTTGGGAAATGGTAGATTAGTCCTATCACATCCTCTATCCACTAAAACCACAATTTTCGACGAAAGCTTCTTAATAAAATGAAGAATAAAAGATATAGATAACTGGTAACTTGCTAGGAAACCAACCGGGAGATTCATGGTAACCACTTCATTCTCCAGTACATGAAAAGGCATAGACCATGAACCAGAATTCAAGAACTCGATGCTCATAACCACAAACTCAAATGCAATATTGATCTCATTAGCAATCTGAATAAGATTTTCACAAGTAAGACCGAGCGCTAATTGATCATGGGTTGAGGATGAGGCAAATGAAGTAATTTTCAGGACGGCATGTCAATACTTCTCAATGCAAGCGCCTGCATCAGTGATACCCATTGCCTACCATACCCAATATCAAAATCTACAATATGAATTCTATCAAATCCTTCAAACATTTCAAGGTGAGGGTTTGGTTGCAAATAAAATTGGCAAATTGTACTAAAAAAAATAATCTCTGTGCAACGTGGAGCGCACGGACACGGTATCCCAAGAACGAATTTCGAAGATAAAATGAAATTCTTCAAATACAAAGACATCTATCTAAAAACTGTATTTTTTTACATAGCAACGAAAATTGGGTGACCAGAGGAGTGAAAACTAGGAAAATAAACAATAACATCTCATTTGTTTACTGTTGCATCTACAAAGCCCCAAAACTGCCTTTTTTAATGTAGTAGGATACTATAGGCCTTTCAACAAATTGTATGATAGGTATGATATACGTCACTACAACGCTTTTCCCCTTACACATTCTAGAGAATCCTGATCTTAAGATAGTTATAGGATTTGGGGATTGCAATCAAGAAAAGAAAATAAATAGAAACTTTGGCCATCAAATGACTCCTTGTTTTTTTAAGTTTGTTGTGCAAGTCTTATACCCCTCCTTCCAAAACAGATGTGAAACTGAACAATTTGGTAGCAAGATCTTCTAAGGAATTTATATTACTACATAGAATTTGTAACTAAACCTTTCATTTTCTCATATTAATTTGTCCGTCTAGAATGCGGTTTATCCTATTGATTGCTCTTTTTTGCTACAGTAACTGCTGTATGGTACAACTCTTCAATTAAATTAGAAATAGTGCCTACTTTTAGTTGAACAAGCAAAAAGCTATCCTATGATATGATAATTCATTTGCGAAATCCGCAAAGGTGTGTGATTATGAATTCGGTAATATATAGAAGATTTATTTCGACAACCTTTAGAGAGACAAGTTATGCATACATATATTCCATATCATTCATCTTATACTTGCTTGATGTATGAATAGTGATGCTACCAAAAATCATACCTATTGATTTTCGAGCTTAACGATTAAGAATGAGTACAAATGAGATCTTTTGGTACCTAAAACAAAGGTGTCGAGGTGTGTCCTCGTCGCCCCTCCGATGCTTAAGTCAGAGAGAGAATTTGCGAAAATATATGCTGAAAATTGTGTAAAAACGTACATTGATAATTAATTGGAATGATGTATTTATTGAGGTAGGCAGTGCATTTCTAGTAGGATTACACTGTTGAAATCCCTAGGAGTTCTACCATGATTGGAAGTTACAACTTGATTGGTCTTGTATCACCTATGTGTTTGGATAAAGATAGAATTCTAGTGGTAGAATCCTTTCAAGATGTGGTAACATACTCGCAACAGGACTTTGTTTATTAGATTTGGATAAGCCTTGACATGAAAGAGAGTCCTAATAAATCAGGGATTACATGGTATGAGGTGTTGGCCGTAAACTCGAGGAAGAGTTGTTGGTGCGAGGAGACCTAAGCCCAAGGAGATCATGAGGGTCGTGGCCAAAATGACCCTGAAATCCTCGGGCTTCTTCCTCTGGCTAGCCCCTACATTAGGATCATCACTAGTCCCCATGGATCCATGCCAAAGCCTCATGCTTGAGATTCTAGGATGTGGTGCACAAAAAACCAGTCTTTAGTGAGCATGATTAGCCTGGGCAATAGGAACGGTCAGTCTTGGCAATGGAACTGATCAGCCTTGAAAATGGGACTGATCAGGCTTGAGAATGGGATTGATTAGCCTTAAAATGGGACTGATCAGGCTTTGAGGTTGAAATAGAACTAATCAACCCTTTGGACGGGGCTGATGACTTGTGGGTCAGTAAGGGTCCCGCTAAATGGCTGACACGTGGCCTCGATCTTCGAGCTAATGATTGCCTCATACGGATGATTTCCACGTGTCTAGGTTCAAAGGCCAGGATTGAGGGACCTTTTGCATTCCCTGTAATCCTATAAATTCCCCCTACCCTACCTCATTTGTCACTTTTCACTCTTCAAATGCTTCTCGGACCACCTCAGGTTTAGGCTTACGGTAAGAGCTCGTGCCCTTTAGATAATTTAAGTTTTTATTTTTCAAAAATGTCTAGTTGTAGTAGTTCCTCAAGTTCGGACTCAACGCCCAAAGAGGGTCATTCCCTTATTCTCTTTGCCATCCCCAATGATAGCCACCCTACCATTTCCTTATCTGATCTATGTAGAAGGTATAAGGAGTATGAGGTCATAAGAATAGCTCGAGAATTTTGGGTAATGCCTTCGTGTGACATCCGTCTTCTCGGGCCTGAGGACAGAGTCACTAGTGTTGGAAAGGACGAGATAACCGTTTTTAGGGAGGCACTCAAGGGGGGATTTAAGTGGCCCATCCATCCCTTCTTCGTCAAGTTTTTGGTCGAGCAAGATATGTGTCCCGGGCAACTTGTTCCAAATGGATGGAGGTTACTCGTTTACTTTTTCATAGCATGCAAGTTTTTGTCCATCGTCCCGAGGGTAGACCTGCTCAAAATGATCTTCGAGCTGAAGACTCTCCTGGGCTTTAACTGCTTTGTATATTTGTCTTCTCGGGGAGAATTTAAAGTACCTAAAATGCCGAGCTCTCTTAAAGGATGGAAATCCAAATATTTTTTTATTCAACCCTAAGAGACCGACCACTCTTTCGGTTCTCAGTGGACTGTCCTGAGCACCGAACGAGGGCCATGCATACTTCGAGGTATTAGAGAAGGATAGGCAAAGCATGGCCCAGCTCGAGCCTCCAGTATTTGGCATGAATGAACTCTTTATGGATGACGTCCCTAATCTAGCCAATGTCAAGGGCGTCGAGGGTAGGAGCGAACATCTTTAATTTTACTTTAGTTGCTCGACCTGTTATATCCTCATTCTAACTTGTATTTTTATTTTTACAGTGTTCGAGATGGCATTTGACCTTTCTGATCTTCGTTGAGCAGTCCAGAGAAGCCCAAAGTTGCTCCTACTAAACAGGCTGGGAAGAACGGTAAGAAACAACCTCGGTAAATGACTCCTGAACTAATGAAGAAAGGCCCCGGAGAGACTTATGGGTCGCAACTGAAGCCTCTGTCCGAGCTCGCACTCCTCGAGGCACTCCAGTAGTTATCAATATTGATGATGACATTCCTATTTGCCCATCTTCGACCACAGAAGTTGGGAAATACAGCTTATTCCTGAACTCGTTGAGAAGTACTGAGGAGAAGACCTGAGCATGACTGAGGGTGTAAATGCGATCGAAGTTCTTACACTGACGGTAACGTTGAGCTCTATATATTTTTGTTTGAAATTTTTTTTAAGTTGAAGACCCGATGACTAACTATTGCTATGTTGTGTAAAGGCCTTGACCGTGGCTTGAGCTTTGACCCTAAAAGGAGAATGAGAGACTAGAAAGTTGCTTCGCTTGAGGATGAGCTCGTTCAATGGGTCCAAAACATTGTGAAACTCGAGGCTGAAGCTATCCATCGATCAAAAGAAAATTTTAAGCTTAAGATGTCGCTGAGGTTAGCTCGAGATGAGGACATGGTGACAAATGATGAGGTTGAAGAAGCCAGGCTCGAACTCGAGCACAAAACAAAAAGTTCAAGGTCAAGCTCGAGGAAGCCCGGGTCAAGGTTGTTGAGGACTTTAAGAAGTCAGCGAGTTCGGGGCGATAAAGGGTAAATATGCCCTGGGCTCATATAATTATGCCTTCAAACAAGCTCGGGCATTCCTTCACTCTAAATTACCTGATGTCAATGCTGACGACCTGACGTCTGCACCCGAAGCTGTTGAAGGGTTTGAGTTATCATCATCTGAGGGTACAATGATCGAGAATGATGATGGAGCCAATGATGAAGCTGGGGTTTCCAGGGCCCTAACGAGTGATGACCTAGACTAGGCCTCATCCCCTTCCCCCGAGCATTATTTGTATTTGAATTTTTGTAATGAGCATTGCCAGAACAGGGTTAAGATGTTAATTTCTGTATATTTTGTTTTGTTTTGTAAAGTACATTGCCCGACCAGTTTGAATAGTAGTTCGTTCATTTGATATTGATTTTCATTGCTCGTCCAGACATTAATGTGTATTGTTCTCGAGCATACCTCATTACAATTTAAGGTCAAGTTATGAGCTTGAGGAGCTTGGAGCTTCTAAGTTCAAACAATAATTTTTTAGAAAATATTTCAATAAAAAGTTAGAAGCTCGAGGAGCATGGAGCTGTGAAGCTCGATGCTTTTACCCGAGCAACAATTTTTAGAGAATGTTTATGTGACTCAAGATAGAAGCTCGAGGAGCATGGAGCTGTGAAACTCGATGCTTTTACCCAAGCAACAATTTTAAGAGAATGTTTAAGCAACATAAGTTAGAAGCTCGAGGAGCATGGAGCTGTGAAGCTTGCGACTTAAGTTAGAAGCTCGAGGAGCATGGAGCTATGAAGCTTGATGCCTTTAGACGAGCAACAATTTCAGGGAACGTTTAAAATAACCAAAGTTAGGAGCTCTTGGAGCATGCTCCCGAGCATTATAGTACTTAGTTAGCTTGAGCAACATTCTAGAGGGTGTGGGTGCTTAAGTGCTCGGACTATATTGCTAAGGATTGCTTTAATTTGCTTGCACATAGCAAGGCTTTGAAAAGTTTGCTCATGGCAAGGCTTTGAGGTGCTCTCCCATGGCAAGGCTTCGATGTGCTTGCATGGGGAAAGGCTTCGAGGTGCTTGCACGGGGCAAAGGTATTGAGGTGCTTGCACAAGACAAGGCTTCGGGATGCTTGCTCGAGGAAAGGTTTCGAGATGCTTGCTCATGGCAATACTTCGAGGTGCTTGCACGTGGAAAGGCTTTGAGGTGTTTGCACGTGGCAAGGTTTTTAGGTGCTTACTTATGGCAAGGCTTCGAGATGCTTGCACAGGGCAAGGTTTTGATAGTGTTTGAGATTAAGAGTATTTATTGGGATGAAATCCCAACTCTAATTATTCAAGCAAACTTATCTACCTAAATATCGAATGTGGGTATGCAGGCCTAATCACCTAAAAAGGAAAAAAAAAGACGCAGGGCATGAAAGCCCAACAAACTGAAAAGTAAAAGCGAAAAGAAAAATTACTAGGTGCAAGTAAAATAAATTACTTGTAATAAATCTTCAGATTATCAGTGTTCCAAGGTCTGGGGAGTGGTCTTCCCGATGTGTCTCTTAAGCTGTATGCTCATTTGCGGACCTGTCTTATGACTTAAAATGGTCCTTCCCAAATAGGTCCTAACTTGCCTGGGGCATGACCCGCTACTTCGACTCTTCTTTACACGAGATCTCTAACCCTGAACCTTCTGGATCTTACCCTGCTGTTGAAGTGTTTAGCTGTCCTGCTCTGGTATGATGCAACCCTTATGGCATTTGTTCTCTCACTTCTTCAAGGAGGTCAAGTTGCTCTGTTGTGTGCTCCTTGGACCTAGGCTCAAGTCTCCTGAGGTTTGGCAATCTTATCTCAATTGGAAGTGTAGCTTCTACCCCAAATGCCAACATGAAAGGAGTCTTCCCTGTTGTGGACTTGTGGGACGTTCTATATGTCCAAAGTACAGAGAATAGGTCCCTTGACCAAGTTCCTCTAGCTTTCCATGGCCTTGTTCTGAGATCCTGCTAGATAATCCGATTTGTAACCTCAACTAGGCCGTTGCTTTGAGGATGCAAAAGCTTCTGAACTGTGGGTTATGAAATCGTCTTCCGTTGTCAATTATGAGGACATTCGGTATTTCGAAGCTGCAAATGTTGGACTTCCAAACAAACCACCTTAGCTTGGGCTCCGAAATCATGGCCAAGGGCTCAGCCTCATCCTCGGGCAAGTGGAAAAGGACCGAGGATGTCGAATGAGGCTGTGTAATGAGTGGGGGTGGACCCGGCCGAAGAATGAATGACCTTGCCGAACCTCTGACACTTGTCACATCTCTTAACGTAGTCCACATTATCCATCTTCATGGTAGGCTAGTAATACTTGTATCTTATAAGTTTGAAGGCTAGAGCCCAAGCCCCTTGATGATTCCCACGCACACCTTTGTGGACTTCAGCCAAGGCTTGGGCGCTTATGAAGGTTTGAGGCACCGAATATATGGAAGAGTGAAACTTTGAAGAAATAAAACTCCCCAGATCATGTAATACCTTAGTGCCCGAGCTCGAATGCTCCTTGCCATTCGTGGATCATTTGGTAATTTCCCATCAGTTATAAAATCAATTATTGGGTCCATCCAGCATGACTCATGCTCAATATCCATGATGGAGGGTGCTTGATTTATGCTTGGCTTTGTTACAAATTTGACGTGTATTGTTCTATCAAGACCATCGATCCCCATGAAGATAAGTCAAGACAAGGCATCGGCCTTACAGTTTTTGATTCGGGATATTTTTATGATTGCACAACTTTTGAATTGTCTTTGAAGATCATGAACTCTCATGCAGTATATGCTTATCTTCTCATGTTTTCTTTAAAATGTCCTCTCAATATGGCCGACCACCAGTTTTGAATCGCTGAAAATTTTTATGCATCCCCTACCTATGTTCATGTTGTGTTCCAGCCGCGTCCCCAACTGCGTCCCACCTGTTGCGTCTTCTGTTATTTTTATTTTTATTAGGTCATAACTAGTTTACAATCATCATTCCTAAATAAATTAGCATAAATTCGCATGTATTATTGTGTTCATTTTCAAGTATAATGAAATATTTTGCAAAATGAGCAAGGAAATGATATTGAAGAAAGATAAATGATCAAGGGCTAAACAAGAATCATCGTATACACGACGAGTATTGCTAACTTTTTTTAAGCCTATTTTTACAAACATTGATGACAATGTGTTTTTTAAGTTTGGGAGGGTAGATTAGTTAATAAATTTATAATTGCTTGTTCGTGTGATATTCACAAAAAAAAATTGAAAATTTCGGAAAAGTTAAAAAAAACATATATTTTTTATTTTATGCGTGATTGTGTGAATTTGATAGCGTTTTCGACTAATTGAAATTATTTGAAATTGTTTATGTTTCATAAATTTTGAATAGGTGATGCAATTTTTTTGCTAATATGATACTTGTTTATTTAGGATCGTATTATATTGAGTACAGTGTCATGATAATTATTATATATTTTTGGATTGATTACATTGGTAGAATATGTTGAATGAACTTAGGTCTTTATAAATCAAGATTATGATTAAAAACACAATTACTTAACCAATTGAAAGGAATAGTTTGGGGTGGTTGATCCGTTGATGGGAGCTATTTAGATATGTTTTGATTCCGTGCATGTTGAATATTTGTGTGGAATATTTTTTACTAACAAGTAGAGAATTGATGAAACCATCTGCTAGGTGTTTGATTTCAATTACTTATAGAAAAAGGCACTGAAATAAAAAATAAAAATAAAAGGCATTGCACTAGCCATGGTACGTATGAAAAAAGTTACCTACATTGTTTTGTGAAGCTATTCTTGAGTATTCTGGTTCTATTCATCACTAATGTATACGCGACGATCTACTGAGAAAAAAGGCTATCTGCAATATAGAGTGAAAACTACCTTCGAAAATCAAAGAAAAGATCCCAAAAACAAACAAAAGGGATAATAAAAAGAAAACCACCAAAGTGTGATGAGGCAGTGGCAAAACAACTATGGGCATTGTTTCTGTCCGACTAAGCCTCAGATATTTAATTTGGAATTTAGACTTTTTGTGAGGGTTATTATCCTAGATAAAGTTTGCAGGTTGAGACATTCGAATTTAAGGAGAATCATCACGCATTGTGGTAGTGACTTTTAGTGAAACCCAATCAAAGTTGAGTGGGAAATGAATAGAGTTTAAGTTTGGTAGTATTTGATATGTGCATTTTATGAGTTTATCTTGGCTTCTATTTTTATTTATTTATATATAATTGAGTGATTGTCTACTTTATTTATATATAATTGAGTGATTGTCTACTTAATTTGTATAAATTATGTTAATTGTAAGAAAATCCCAATTTGGATACAATTTATGTGAAAATAGGCTATTTGGAACTTAATTGGAGTTGATTTGAAGCAATTTAAGATTAATCGAATTATATAAGATCAATTGGAAGTATTAATGGAGCATTCGGTACAAATTCATAAGTTCGGGAGTTAAATTCGACAATTGAAAAGTTTGAGGACTAAATTGCAAACTCCAAAATTTGTCTCGGTTCTACTATTATGACTTTGGAATGAAGATGACTTAGTTGCAAATATTACAAGATGAATGAATTAAGTCACATTAGAAAAGGAGTTCAATTGGAAAAATGAATTTGTTTCCTTTTATTTCTTAAAATCTTTGGTAAAAATCAATTCAAACTCTTTGGTGGAAATCAATTTGAACAAGGACTTTGCCTAATCTTGTTATATAAATGTGCAACATAGTCCAACAATTAAAGGAGGCTTGTAGAATTTCTTTAGACACATATATTCAAGCTAAGGTTTGAGGGATTCATTGTACATATTTTATTTAAACCAAAAGGAAGGAAAAATCAAGAAATCAATCAAGGAGTTAAGGTTTCAAGATTCACAAGAAGAAGGCGAAATGTTGGTGCAAGATCTACATCTTTTTCTCGTTTTTCTTAATACCTGGTAATGTACTTTAATTTTTTCTTGTATTTTTATTCTCATATGATGTGTAATTAAGTATTTAGTTAGGATGAATGATTGTAACTTAGTTTTGAACCTTAATTTTAATTAAAAAATTTAAATCTCAATTGATTTTGTGAATTGCTTTTACTTATACTCTTAATGTTTGGATTAATCGACTACTAATTCTTTGATTTTGTGAGCAATAATTACGTAGAAATGCGGATTATTTGTTTAGACCTCGAGTAAAAGCCGATAATTAGTATAAAATGTAGAGATTGTTATGCAAGTTATTGCGATTGTTAGATGAATTCTTAGAATTTAAGTGCATTTAATTAAGATTGATTCACATTGAGTTATGTAATTGAATTAGTTAAATAGGTTCAATTAGAATAAAACATGCCACATCGTCTATTGTGAATGGAATTATGTTATCTAGTACCGTGGTGTTAGAGCAATAGATTAGATGGCCACATTTGACAGTTTTAATTGAATGAATCATGCGACATTGTATTAGCCCATGTTTGACAATCATACTTTTCAAACTCTTTTCTACATATTTATTTTCAACTGCACATTCACACAATAAAATATTCTACACATAAACCCAAAACTTTTTCCTATTTTCTAACCGCACACCTATAATATATTAAATATCGCATAAAGTGAGAATTATTTTCTTTATGATTTTAGTCATACTACAATTCAATTATTTCAATAATATTTTATTTTTCATTTTTCAATATGTATTTAATTGAATATTAATTATTATACATGCACGCAAATAAATAATTTAATTGTATGAGAATACTCAAACAGATTCATGAACATGGAATTTAATTAACTTGAATCAATGAATATAGAAAAATAATAATTTATATACATTTAAACAAAGGGCGTTATATCATATATTAAATGAATAATATTAAAAATAAACAAGTGTACATGAACTTGAATAATTTATTTACTTCTAGAATAATTGAATAGCCCACGAAACTTGTGTACATGAACTTGAAGACTTAATTCTATATTTAATATATTTTTAAATAAATGTTAATTACAATACATGCAGATACATAAATAATTGAATTGTAGTATTTCTAGAGTAATTGAATAGCTCCCAAAATATATAAAGTTTTACATGCATGAACTTGAAGAATTAATTGATTGAATTATAGTAGGGTATATTTTGACTCCGTAAAACGTAACGCCAACGTGGACAACAAATGTCAGGTCCACTCATGCCAACCTAAGCAAATTTTGGCGCATTTCGATCGGTGAACTGGTGGGGAAGGGCAACACGTGAACACGTGATATGCTTTATGGTGCGAGACAGGGATGTTTGGGCTTCGGCAAGAGATATAAGATAATGAACGATCAATCAAGAATCAAAACTCACAAATGCAATTATACCTCAATCACTAAGAAAACACTAAGTTAATCATAAAGAGAGTATATATATATGGTGTTTTGTCAAATATTTTTCATTCCTCCTTCATTTGTGCCTTTGAGGGGATATTTATCGTGTTACATGTGCAATAACAACTCTTAGATGAGAGGACACATGGCTTCATCTCCTTTACCAAAGCATCACATCTTACGTATCAATTTTGACTCCACTAGCCCGGGGTACATTAAATGCCCCAAAAAGAAGGCAGCCACTCCTATGTCCTATGCTGACTAGATTGACCTTTTTAATCATTACAATAATCCAATAAATCATTCTAAAAGGATTTCATAAATGTAAGATTTTCAAATAGACATTGTCACCATCGTAGTTGAGCATTGGATTTCTCTTCATTGGGCCTCGCCACTTCGTTGGGTCTCAGACTTGTCTTTTTATATATATGAACTTTAGTAGGTCAGATTGTCTGGAGTCTAGAAGACTTAGCTCCACGTCGGATGCCAATGGCTTCGGCAGAGGGTGCTTCGATGGGTCGATTGAGCCACGTGGGAACCTAAGTGACGAGACATAAAAATAGTCCCCCAAGTCCATGTATGATTATTCATGTCATGCATGGATTTGTATCTGGAGTCAAATTATTTAAAGCGCACTTCCTAATTGTCCCATCGTAATGCTGAAACGTCGAATTTTTTTTTTTTAGCCAAACTAGTGAAGTACTGAATTGCTGAGGTTGTTGTTGATAGCTAAAGTTTCATCTTTCTGGAGCTGAAGTAGTAAACTGCTGAACTGTTGAGGCTCTTGTTTTGTTGTCCATAAAGCATGCTTTTGAGAATTGTGCCAATGATTTGATGTTTTTACATATTACCAAGGAAAGACAATTGAGGCGTTTCGACTTTCGATATATGCACAGCCGTTTCATATTAAAATGCGTAATGATGGCCAAGCCATCACAAGTTTAGATTGATGCATCGAGGCTCGTGTGTGAGAAACATACATCAATCTGAAGCTTTAACAACAAAAATTGTTTGAATTCAATGCCTCAAATAAATTTAAAAACGAACACTTCAGATGAAGTAAATTTAGATCCAATGGCTGAGCTTTGTCCTCTTCTTCATATAAAAACCAAAATCATATTATTTGTATCAGTTTATTCTCTTCTTCAAGTTTTAGAATCTCTCAAGCAATCAAAAGCTTTTTCAGTCTTTCCTGTTCTTTGGCGACGTCACGATCCTAGGTTTTTCTTTCACTTAGGAAATTTCCTTGAAACCTTTATCTTCCCATTCTTTCAGTCTGTGTTTTCTTATTTTTTGATTTTAATGGTGTTGGGTCAAGTGCTAGTGGTGGAAAGGTCACCATTGCTAGGGTTGGGGAGCAGGCTACACCTGAGGGGTCGGACGAAAGTTACTGGGCGATAAGAAAGGGTCTCATAGATTACGAGTAGGGTGGGGGACTGCAAGAATCCCCTCCGTAATAATCTCCACAAAGTTAGCTGAAATTGGGGAAAATTTTAGAATCCCAGATTCCATAGAACTCCTAGTACCGAAGCCCACAAACGTGCCTACTATCCCAGGCCGAGATGTGTGGCCATAAGTGAGTTCCTCCTTAGGGCAGGTTTGAGTCTACCTCTATACCTATTTTTTAGGGTAGTGCTATGTTATCTCCTACCCAATTGTTGCCAAATGGGTGGAGCCAGTTGGTTGGGGCATACTTCATCTAGAAAGAATCCTCGCTTGGCTAGGATATGCCACTCCATGTCTTCCAGGTACTTTTCCAACCACGAGTACTTGGGAAGGGGTTGACCCATTGTGGAGCTCATCCTCCCTTCGTGGTGGGTCTGCCTTTCTCCATTAAGTGTTGGAAGAAATCGTGGTTCTGGGTTAAAAGCAAATGGTTGATGGTTGAGGGGGACAAGGTCCCAGCTTGCATTGTACTGACCTAGTATTCTGAAGCCCGTGAGTGTTACTTTCTACCACTTTGTTTTTTATTTGTGATATGTCTAATGTCCTTCGTTGTGTAGTTGCAGGAACCCGTTTCAAACTTTCCCAAGCTGAGTGGGAAATAATTGAAGATATCTATTAACATCCATAGAGATCCCGCCACTTTGACCGCCTCATAGATCGAAGCAAGTTCTTCTTGGACTACGGATTGGTGGCTTCGAAAGGTAAATTCTGATGCCCCTTTCTAGATACAGTGCTTGAGTTCTAACATGATATTTGCTTTTTGCAGAAGATTTTGGGAGGAAGAAGCACCCCACTCCTGATATGACATCAATACTACGAGCCACATTCATAGTAAATGCCAGGGCTTTGAAGCCCTCTTCTGGTAGTGCAGAGCACATAAGAGGGAAATTGGAACATCTCGACAAGGAGCATGCTAAGAAAAGTAATGATAACGAAGCCTAGAGGGTTGATAAGGGCAAAATGAAGATGGAGAAGCCTCAGAATAAGAGGAAGTTATCCCACAACACCGTTCAACTAGGAAGTTTAGCCAAACAATTGTTCCATCCACTCAGCATACCATATATCCTCCTCCTAAGCTGAAGCAGGCTTCAATGAATGCGGTTAAGGCCCAGAAGGTAAGGGAGGCCAATGAAGAGGCTACAAATGAGGCAAAGCAGACCTCTGAGTTCATAAAAAAGGCACCGATGGCGAGGACCCCTGGGAAGTCTGGAAGGTTCTTGGCGAGGCAAGATGAAGAGATCATCCCAGTGGTAATGGAGATGCCGCCACCTGAAGCTCGTAGTGCCAATGCCAATTTTTATAAGTTCTGGACTGAAAGATGGTAGAACTACATCTCCACCTACGACGCAGTGGACGTGATGGTGATTCTAGTCAGCCAACATGCTAGAGCTTTTGGGGATTCCCTTGATTACGAAGAAGTGCTAAAAGATATCCATATACGCAACCGAGAATTAGTTGAAAAGTTGGCCTCAATGGAGGAGGAGATGAAGAAAATAAAGTCCGAGGTTAAAGAGCTAAGAGCCCAGCGAGCTGAAGAGGTAACTAAATTGGATTCTGCCCCAGCGGAGATTGAAGCTCTGAAGAGAGAAGTCAACGAATCCAAGTGTGAAGTTGCCTCCTTGATCAAAAGGGTTAGAACTTCAAACAATCATCAGAAGCTAACAATCAAAGCTTTGGAGAAGGCCAATTTGGAAAATGTCGAGTAAAAGACACGAATGGGTTCCTGGAGACCCAAATAAGACATTACATGAAGGAGGCTGAGCAGCCCAAGGCTGATGCTCAGAAAGTAGGTGAGGAGGTGGTGAAGGACTGCTTTGCCAACTTCTACCTGAAGAAAGAGTATCAGCGCTTCAGCGTCTATTGGAGGAGATTTGCCTATTCCGATGTAGTAGAAAAGGTAGGAGAGCTTTACTCAGAACTCAATGCTTCTGCATTGAAGGTGAAGTTTTTGGAGGAAGTACCCCAGACCCTAGCTGATGATGCAGTGGAGGCAGATGGCCTAGAGTGTACTCTTGTGGATGAAACTTCAAACCAAGGAGCCCCAACTGCTGAAGCATCTACTAATGAAGTGTCGACTCCTAGCCATCTTCGACATAGTATAGGGTTTCTTATAGTTTGCTTTGTAATGTATTGGACGAGGCCCCCTAATGTAAAAATTCCTTTGTTTAATGAAATGCATATTTTTCTTCATCTTGTTCGAATTTGAAACTTCTACCAATATCTTTAAACCACATATCATGTAACAAGATTCAAAACTTAAAGTATAGGGACCTTTGTAAAGTATATAACTTTATCAATATGCCTTGGAAGCAAAATTAATGTAATCACGATGACCCCCAGAAATAAATTATAACTTCAAAGTTTTGGGACCTCTATGAGATACATATCTTACAAGAAAATTACTTTTTCATGCCTCGGTACATAACTTCTCCTATGACATTCAACTTTGTCATTTGATGCTTGTGGTGTCCGCTTCGGAGAGCAAATGAGGTAATCCCTTTTGAGATCTGATCCTCTTCTTCGAGATGCCCACACTTCAATACATGGTGGATGGATCATCCATGTTGAGGCTTCTCCTATGATGTTTACTTCGTCATGGGAGGATTGTGATGTCCACCTTGGAGAGCAAATAAGGTAATCCCTTTTGGGATCTGATCGTCTTCTCCAATGCGCCCACACTTCAATACATGGTGGGTGGTTCATCCATGTAGAGATTTCTCCCATGACGTTCAGTTTCGTTATAAGAAGCTTGTGCTTCAAATGTATTAACAAAAACGTACTTTTATTGAATCACTTCAAGATATTTACAAGGGCTAGGAGGGTCCCCCTAGCCATAGGGCCTATTTACTAGTAGTATATTCTCAGATGCTCTATGTTCCATGGACGAGGCTGCATTTGGCCATCCAGATCTTCTATCCAATAAGTACCTGAGCCATAACTCTCCTTTTATGCGATATGGTCCTTCCTAATTTATACCCAACATGCCTATCCCTGGTTCCTTGGAGGACATGAATTTTCTTTGAAGCACGATGTCGTTTATCTAGAAGGACCTTTTCTTAACTCTTGCATTATAGTAACGGGGTCAGCTTCCTTTGATATGTGGCTAGCTTTACTTGGGATTCATCCCTCTTTTCATCGAGGAAGTTGAGTTCACATTTTCTCAACTCATCATTAGATATCTCGTTGAATTGCAATCGACGGGGAGAAGGTAGCCCAACTTCTACCAGGCTCATTGCTTCAGCACCATAACCCATTAAGAATGGGGTTTCTCCAGTTGGGGTCCGGCTTGTAGTTTGAATCACCCATAGTACCTGTGGTAGTTCATCGACCCACACTCCTTGGCGGTGTTAAGTTTTCTCTTCAAAGAATACTTAATGGTTTTGTTTATATCCACTACTTCTTTATTTCCCTGAGGGTGGTGAGGTTTCAAAAAATACTTCTTGATCCCAAGTTCCTTACACAGTTCCCTGACCTTTTTGTTATCAAACTAACGGCGATTATCTGAGATAATTGAATGGGGAATTTTGAATCGGCATATTATATTCTTCCACAGGAATTTAGAAGTGTTGGCTTTCGTATTCTTAGCCGGAGGTTCGGCCTCGACCCGTTTTGTAAAGTAATCAATGGCAACTATAGAAATGTTTGTGCTACCCTTACCTTTGTGTAAAGGGCCTATAATGTCAATTTCCCATTTGGTAAATGGCCATGGACTGGACACTACTGTTAGCTCTTGAGAGGGCTGTCTTTGGATATGAGAGAAACATTGATATTTATCGTACTTTCTCAGAAATTGAATCGAGTCTTTTTTCAAAGTGGGTCAATAATACTCTTGCCGCAGTACTTTTTTTTTCCAACATGAGTCCTCCAACATGGTTGCCACAAATGCCCCATGGATTTGTGACGATAAATGTAACTTGAGTCCTCCAACATGGTTGCCACAAATGCCCCCACAAATCCTTTTTCAAGGAGGGTACCCAACTATTCTCTGGTAACTTGTTGTAGAAATGTTCGTAGTTATTGTGACGTTTTCCCACAAATGGCTCAATGTGTTGATAAAAATGTAATGCCAATGTGGCCAACAAATATCAGGCCCGCTCATGCCAACCTAAGCAAATTCTGACGCGTTTCGACCTGTGAACCGGTAGGGGAAAGGTAACACGTGAATGCGGGAAATGCTTCACGGTGCGAGACATGGATGTTCGAGCTCTGTCTAGAGATATAAGATGATTTATACGATAATGAACGATCAATCAAAAATCAAACTCACAAATGCGATTTACCTCAATCACTAAGAAAACACTAAGTTAATCATAAAGAGAAATCTATGGTGTTTTGTTAAATATTTTTCATTCCTCCTTCATTTTTGTGGATATTTATAGTGTTATATGTGCAATAATAACCCTTAGATGGGAGGACACGTGGCTTCATCTCCATTATCGAAGCATCACATCTTAGGTATCAATTTTGACTCCACTACCCTGGGGCGCATTAAATGCCCCAAAAAGAAGGCAGCCACCCATGCCCTTTGTTAACAAGATTGACCCTTTGTTAACAAGATTAACCTTTTTCCTCATTACAACAATCCAATCAATTATTCAAAAAGGATTTCATAAATTTAAGATCTTCGAACAGGGATTGTCACCACTATAGTCAACTCTCGGATTTCTCTCATTGGTCCTCGCCACTTTGACAAAGCCACTTCGTTTGGCCGCAGACTTGTCTTTTTATATATATGAGCTTCGGTGGGTCAGATT
>CAIGRK010004004.1:0-11164 GCA_903798315.1 Fraxinus greggii | reverse complement strand
TGAAAATTCAAAAATCTGTTGAATTTCTATGAAATATTTCCTGTACTTTCAGCATAAATCAATTTGTAATTTATTTAGCAAAAGTTCATTTTTACTACACTGTAAAATATGATACGTAAAATATTTTATACTTTAAGAAATATGGTGAGTAAAGGAAAAATATACTTCGACATAGTATTTAGTAAATTTCCCTAATTAGATTTACTGAGAATGTATTTTGATATATGATAGGGAACATTGTAGACATGGAACCAAAAATTTCGCATTTATGCAGACTTTGTCCAAACCTTTCATTTGTGCCACCAGATACCAAACCTTTAAAACAATCGCATCTCCAGTCCAAATTGACAGAAATCATTACTTTTTCTGCTAGTTGACCAAATATCAAAAGTCTAACCAATATTGATTAATTTTTAAAAGGTAAAAAGGTAATTTTACATTTTTTCCAATAAAAAAACAAAAATAAAATAATTAAATCAAAAACAAAAAACCCAATTATCCACCCCACCCACCCATCTCATTCCTCAAGAGCCACGCTACTACANAGATACCAAACCTTTAAAACAATCGCATCTCCAGTCCAAATTGACAGAAATCATTACTTTTTCTGCTAGTTGACCAAATATCAAAAGTCTAACCAATATTGATTAATTTTTAAAAGGTAAAAAGGTAATTTTACATTTTTTCCAATAAAAAAACAAAAATAAAATAATTAAATCAAAAACAAAAACCCAATTATCCACCCCACCCACCCATCTCATTCCTCAAGAGCCACGCTACTACACTCTCCACCATCTAACCCATCATCACCATGCAAAGTAAAGGCACCTCATTATAGTCGTATTCGACTTCACTCCATCGGTTGCTTCACAATTTGATGATAATCGTGAAGCCCCAAAGCAGCCGCATCAACAGGCTTGTTGAATATCCATCCGTTCTTGTGCTTCATCAATTTCGTCAAAATCTACCTACATTCTTTTAACATACGCTTACAATCAATTGAACTCACAACTTCTAAATTTCAATTATCAAGAAATCCATTGCATGGTTTCTTTGAATCCTTATTTGATCCAAATGGAGCTCCAAGCCGTTTGTTAACTAATAGTTTTTTCACCTTGCCTTGAGGCCCAAGATTGTTACTGCTACTTGTAATGTTGAATGCCACCAGAGTCAATTTAATCACGCAAGTTCTGGACCTGTTTAAGCTCGGTTGCCAAGCGTTTACGAAGCTCTAAAAGCTTTGATTTTGTGTACGTTTACATAAAGGCAACGTTGCGTCGTGGTGGTGATGGGTGAGGTGGCACCGGAGTTGTGATCGGAGTGGTGGTGCCAGCATTTTCGAGGTTTTAGTTTGGGTGGGGTGGGGGTTTTGATTTAATTATTTTATTTTATATTTTTGTATGAAAAAAAGGTAAAATTATCCTTTTGCCTTTTAAAAATTAATCAACATTGGTTAGATCTTTGATATTTAGTCAATTAACAGAAAAAGTAATGTTTGGTAACTTTGGTGGTACAAATAAAAGGTTCGGTATTTAGTCAATTAACAATTTGGACTGAAACTGCTATTATTTTAAATGTTTGGTAACTTTGGTGGTACAAATAAAAGGTTTAAGCAATGTCTACATAAAGGCCAAATAATTGGTACCGTGACTACAATTTTCCCTAAATGATAGCATAATTTGAAGGGAAAATTGCACCGTTGGTCTCTAACCTATGGGATTTGTAGCAATTTGATCCTCGAACTTTTTTCTTTACAGTGTCATCCCCAATCTAATAGTTTATGCGCACCATTAGTCCAGACTGAATATTTATTTTATTTCAACTAAGCATGTGCACGCCACGTGTTATATTTTCATGCATTATCTTACCACCTTTTATGAACTACGAGATCATACCAAGGGCGCCTTTGATATTCAAGGATCACGATTCGCTCGTAGGCTTCGGTTCAATAAATAGAACTACTAGTTACTTTTTTTTCCGGTTGGACATTAAAGACGATCGCTCATAATTAAAATCAGTATTCTTTAAAAAAGGAAAAATCAGATCAAAAATGAGAAAAGCTCTCGTTCCTAGTTTTCTTGTAAGTGGAACTTCCGGCCACAATAATCCTTAAATCTGGTTCTAACGTGGTTACCATTCCTTTGTCAAGGAAAGTAATTTTAGTTAATATTGGGTGGGCCATAAACTCAGTTACCATAATTAATTAGAGTTCTACGAGGATCATAAGTTTCCGAGTCCTATGGTTTTTATTTCCTTAATGAATAGGACCACACATGACTATATATACAGCCGCTCCTTCCGCTTACAGAGTAATCTCCCATTCGTTACATATATATATATTTGGATTTTTCTCTAGATTTTCGAAACAGAACACAGCTATTATTCAGCAGAAAATTTTACTTTTCACCGAGCGATTTGTCTGATCACAGGTAATTTAAATTAAATTTTTTTTTTTTTATAAATTTTGATTTTTTATTTATTGGATTGGTTTCTTTATACTAATTTTCGTAGAATTCGATATCGTGACTTGTGAAATAGCATGCATATTTGAGTTGGAATTTCTTGATTATTTTGTTTTTTTTATCTTTTTTCACGCGATTAAGGTTTTTGATATAATGTTTGATTTGTATTCGCTTTTCTCGCCGTTTCTGTTAATCCACGTAAATATATGCAAAAATTACCAGGCTGTAAAACCTTAATTCTTGTTTCTTTTCTGTTAGATACTTTAAAATTCAATTTGGCATAGCTAAGATCATAAGACTAAGGGCATGCTTGGGTGTTTTGGGTACTGGGTATGGGTTATGGGGTTCTCTAAAGTACTCGTTTTGACGAGGGTCCCATTTTTAATAGCGATGTTTAAAACAATCCAACTCCGAGAGTTTATTATCTTTTCGGAAAAATAAACTTACATATTTGTTGAAATTTTCAATTTATAGTTTTTTGTATGAATTTTTATTTATTAGTGATATTTTACTTATAAGTAATTTTTTATATGTAAGTTATTTTTTAATTTTAAAAATAAAATATTTATTTATAATTAAAATTTTAAGTTATAATTATATTTATTATTTATAAGTAAATTTTACAGTTATATATTCATTTTGTACTTTTAAATAATTTTTTATACATTATTATATTTTACTTATAAGTAACGGTTTATATTTATAAGTGAACTTTTATTTTAATAGTAGTATTTTTAATTTATAAGCAATTTTTTATACAAAAGTGAATTTTTATCTTATAAGTACTTTTTTACTAATAAGTAAATTTATTAATTATAAATTAATTTTTTGCTTATAAATAAATTTTTAATCATTGTATTTTTACTTACAAATAGTTTTGAAAAAAAATATGTGTGTTGAAAATAATTATTTTATAGAAGGTAAAATTGAAAGAGAAATTGAGAAACGACTAAAATGGGTTGAGAAATATGGCAAAAATTACACTATGTTTTTGGTGCCAAAATACTAACAAGCACTGGTTTTCCAACCTCTTATAAACAGTGCTACGCCATAAATAGGTGAAATATGCTGAATTTTTCTATGACATCTTAAACTTCTCAATTGCATGCACACTTTAAATTATGCTACTCTAATCTCTTCTATCTTGTTATAGTTTGGTTTGTAAACAAAGTGCACTGAGCGATTTGAAGAAACAGATGGCATCCTCGGACGAAGAAGGTGAAGTAGTTCCGAGTTATGTATCAGAGTATGAATTCGTCGATGACAAGGATGAGCCTCTTTCTTTTGCCGAGTTACCGGTTCACTGGAATAAAGACCAGATTCCTGATGGGGGGCAGAAACAGATCTTCCTGCGTGGGACAACTGATAAAGGGCTTCAGAGAATCTTTAGGCAAGTTGAAGCTTGGAAATTTGATCTTTCAGACGAGGAACCAGAGATTTTTGTGTTAACCATAGGGAATAACTGGATAAAGCTTCTAAAACCAAGGAACGCTTTTAAGGATACAATTAGGACAATCTTGATTACAGTGCAATACCTACACTTTGTAAAATGGAATCCAGAAACATCTCGAGAAAATATTTGGGACCATCTGCCACTCGTGTTGAGGTTTGGATATAATTGTTTTTGCACTCTCTATGCCTTTTGTTGTTGCCTCGATTTTGACATTTTTGTGCGCCTTTGTAGATCATTCAACCCGAGGCCTTCTGAGAATGACCTGGTTAACCATATTTCTTTAATCAATGAAACTATTACAAGGGGTGAAACACTGGCAAAATCTAAGGTCCATAATTTTCCTTTCTTCGATGAATCCATCCAGCTAGATAACACGAAGATTATGCACTGAGTTATTGCAATGTTATCAAATTTTTGTGAAGTCAATATTTTTGTGTTCTTCATTTGACAGGACATTGTAACTGATGATGAGGAAGATTGCTGTGACTCTGTTTGCGCAATTTGTGACAACGGTGGATCACTTTTCTGGTATGTATGTCTTATACTCACATGCCATCTCACTATATATTTGTCACTTATTTTTCTTGTATGTATGTCTTGTACCTATTTTCTGTCGTTAGCTTGACTATAGCTTATCACCACCTCTTTTTTTAATACAAATTATCATAAATGTTAATGATAGCTACATAGGAAACTGCATACACCGGACCTGTGTACTTAATTTAAGATTACCTTCTTGGGACAATTTATTTTTAATTATATTCTGGTTTTAGAAAGTTTGCATGTAATCTAGTGCAGTTGAAGTTATTATCTTATAAACAGACTTTGTAGTATATCATAAAACTATATGAGGATTCTCTGGTAAAATATTATCTTCTCGTCTTTATTATTGTTCCTCTCTCTCTCTCTCTCTCACACACACACACACACACGCTCTCTCTCTCTCTCTCACACTCACACACACGCACACACAAGGCCTTTTACATTGTATGCCATCTTTTGATCAACTTCTTTCCAATTTCTGCAATTTATTAACATGACATTCTTCTCTTCTCGGTTCATAATCTGTTGCACCTGATCTATTCTTATTCAGCTGCGAAGGAAAGTGCATGAGGTCATTTCATCCAACCGTCAAGGATGGTGTTGACTCTTACTGCAAGTCTCTCGGTTATACTGATGCAGAAATGGAAGTATGCTGCTACCTGTGTTGACTCCTGGCTTTTGCATTCTGTCTCTATTTTCTTTGCGTTTCTATTTAACTCTTGCCGTATTGCATACTTACAATTGCAGAAATTGGAGACCATCGATTTTTATTGTAAAAATTGCAAGTATAAGCAACACCAGTGCTTCGTTTGTGGGGAATTGGGGTCTTCTGATGAATCTTCTGGTGCTGAGGTATGAGTTCATTTGAAATATACTATCGCTTTGTTTATTTTTGTGAAGGGGCCTGTTTAACAACTCCTAATAGTTACTTTTGAAATTTGATTTCACATATTTGCTTATTTTCCACGGAGACTTATTTTTCTGGAATAGATTCATGAAGATATCAAGTCCGCTCATCTCATTCCTTAGTCCTTACCCCTTGGTTGTGTTATCTTTGTGCAATTCCATTTTGAAACTTGTGATTTCCCTCTTTATATGAATCATACAGCTTAGATATATTTATACTTTTACGTTCTTGTTAAGATCTGAGCTAGACTTCACGAAAAATGTCTCAAATGTTTCTTCCCCATTCCTGTTCAGGTCTTCCGTTGTGCTAATGGCGCTTGTGGGCAATTTTATCATCCTCGTTGCGTAGTGGAACTTCTCCATTCAGGGAACAAAACAGAAGCAGAAAAACACGAGAAAAAGATTGCGGCTGGGGAACCGTTTGCATGCCCCCTCCACAAATGCTATGTTTGTGAGGAGCTAGAAGTTAAATCAGAACCCGACTTGCAGTTTGCCATATGTCGGCGTTGTCCTAAAGCATACCACAGGAAATGTTTGCCCACGTAAGTGTTATTTCATTTTGCATATATCTTGAGACTATTATTAAATCTTGTTGTCTAAATTGACACTCCAGTGTAGACTGTCAAAGTTTTTGTTGAATTGACCAGGGAGATTCTGTATGAAAAGGATGATGATAAAGGCATTCCACAAAGGGCCTGGGATGGTCTATTTCTCAATCGTATATTGATTTACTGCTTGTAAGTTCCTGAAAATTTCCAACTTGATTATATCTTCTGTACGAGTCATTTTATTAACCTAATAGCATCATTCTTATCAGAGACCACGATATCGTCGAAAGGATTAAAACCCCAGTTAGAAACCATATAAAATTCCCCGATGTACAGGATAATAAGAAAATGCAACCATTAGGATCATCCGGCAAGAAGAAAGTAGTTTCGGAGGAAAGAGGTGCAGCTCCAGATAATATTGCTGCAAAGAAAAGTGATACAAAACCATCAAAAGGGGTTGAAGACTCGTCTTTTGGTTTGAAGCAGGGTGATCTTTCTAAAAAGAGGAGGAAATTTTCTGGACAGGAGTCTTCCAAAAAGCATAAAGTAATGGATGTTCACGAGACTGATATGGACAAGAGTTCTCTGAGGAAATCAAATGAACCTGCCACTTCCGAATCCAAGATATCTTTAGGCGAGAAACACAATTCCCGACCTGTCAAATCTAACATGGTGGAGAGAACTGATGGGAAACTAAAGCAAACTCAGATGGTTAAGCATAATGCTGATACAAAGAAGAGGTGATGAATTATTCTGCCTTGGCTATCATTTATACTCCTCTTTTCTTTGCTCCTCCTTCCCTCCTTGGTTTACATGGGTGTACATAATTAGTATGTAGTGGCTTCACAATTTTAAGACAAATAAAGTGCTCAGTATCGTTAGTTTTTCTTTTATTTGATTCTTTTCCTTTGCAATGCAGAATATTGGCCATGATAGAAGATGTTTCCTCCTTGTTGACACGTGAAAAGATTTCAAAAAAGCATAAAGTACCATTCACGCATACTCAATCTTCAAAGAATGTTACCATGGGGAAGGTCGAGGGTTCTGTCGAGGTACATGTCCAGGAATTTTTGGCTTGGATTATCCATTTTTCTGGAAACTTAATTAAACTTTTTTACAGGGTGTTCGTGCTACTGTACAAAAATTGGAAGGAACCAGCAGTTATAAAGATGATAAAGCTGTTAGTGATACTGATCTTCTCGACCAGGTGATGAAATGGAAGGTGGTTGTCCAAGCTTGACCCTTAATTCTCGTTGTGCTTTGATTCCTTCTCAGTGTTTCTATAATATATGATAAATGATTTATGCTCTTATCATGTAACTTCTTTATGCTTTGCTTGGGCCATCTGAGTTTTTTCTTCATTAAGCAGTGGTTGATCCCTTGAAACAAGGTGATCCCACTTCATAACTTATCTGGAAGATAGCTTTTTGAGGATGATATTGTGTCTGAAGATATCATCTTATATAATACTGAAATTATTGTTGAAAGTCTTTTATTTAGTGCTGCAGAGACGAACTGTCAAAAATATTTCACATTTTCTTTGCTATTTTGTTCATATTAACATCTCCATTCATTGTCAAGCTGTTCACTCTTGTGAAATCTTTCTGAGTAGAAGTTGTTCTACTGTTTAGTCAATGGGTTATAGAAGTATCAGTATCGTGCTCAAATGAATGGGTTACCTGTTTTAAGTACTGCATTGGATTTTGTACTGTTCAACCTATCTTGGTGTCAATAATTTGTGAATGTCTTTTTTACAAAGCGATTTCATGGTTTTGGGGAATGTGTTTAACTAGTATAGCTACTTCGTTTTTGCAGAAGAAGCTGAAAGTGAATCTTGTTCCTTTTCTACATGGCATACGCTACCCATCCTTTGGTCGCCATTTCACCAAAAAGGATAAGCTGAAAGAGGTCAGCTGATCTTTATGGTCAAATTTCGAGAAGAAAATAAGTTTATATTGATAGTTACAGGGCTCATGGTCTTGACAAGAAATTGTTTATTTCTTCGTTTGATATTCAGTACATGATGTTAATATCATTTCTTGGTGCAGATCGTTGATATGCTCCATTGGTATGTTCAAGGTGGTGACACGGTAAAAGTCCATTTTTTCTTTTTTTGTACCATGAGACTTGTAAAAATGTTATGTCACATTTCATTGTCATATCACGAATAGAATTTGAGTTCTGGAGCCTGATTGCATATTTGACTGTGTAAAGAAGTTTCCGAAAGTCAGTTGGGTGGATTCTAATGATATAGTTCTGTGTTTTTGTTTGTTTCCCAGATAGTTGATTTCTGTTGCGGTTCGAATGATTTCTGCTGTGTTATGAAAAAGAAGCTTGACGAGACGGGCAAGAATTGCTCATACAAAAACTATGATATTGTACAAGCAAAGGTGAACGCTATTATCCTAATTTTTAATATATATTTTGTTTTGTAAGGAGAAAATATATTAGCTAAATGTATATTGACTCTCAAAATGATTTTATGGTCTTTGTAGAATGGTTTTAGTTATGAGAAGTGGGACTGGATGGGTGTCCAAAGAAAGGAGTTGCCGGAAGGATCGCAATTGGTGAGAAGCACTTCTCTATACGCTCATGATTTTTGCACTTCCATCTTATTTTATATAACTGATTTTATGTTTTTCGTGTAGATCATGGGACTCACCCCACCATTTGGAATCAATGCAGACTTAACTAACGAATTTATCAACAAAGCACTTGTGTTCAAACCAAAACTTCTAGTACTTATTGTTCCTCGGGAGACACAACGGTATTTCTTTGAGTTAACTTGTCATTCCTTTCTATCCCTCTGTGCCCCTCCCCTTTTCTCTGATTCTCCATTTGCTTTTACCTTCACCAGGTTAGACGATAAGGAATTTCCATATGATCTCGTTTGGGAGAATAATCAGATGCTGGCTGGCAAGGTAAGCTGGTGGATTTTTTAATTTCCTAGTTGTCAACGCTTGAATTATATTGACAGTAATGCTAGTTTTAGCCGTTGTTCATAAATAATTCTCTGTATGTGTAGTCATTTTATTTGCCTGGCCCAGTCAATGTAAATGACAAACAAATGAAAGATTGGAACGTTAACCCACCACCACTTTATCTCTGGAGTCGCCAAGATTGGACGCACAAACACAAGGCTATTGCTCAACAGCACGGGCACTCATCCAGGACAGGAGAGAAGTTGCAGCTGGAGGAAGAACACCATAATCTTGGCAAATCTTCCACGGTGATGGGTGATGATAGTCATGTGGATAATAAAAATGAAGCCGGAGTGGATGCAAGTTGTAAGCAAGGATTGCCCCATGACAGCAGTGGAACAGAAGGCTATATGAATGATGACTGTAAGAATCATTCCACAACAAATCCAAAGGGCAATAAGAAATGGAGGTTGAAGAGAGGACCAAATGTAAAATTTACGGAGGACAAATCCATCTTTAGCAGATCCTTGGATACGTCATGCATCAGTGAGGTGGACAAAAGCTATGCATGGGATGTAGATATCAGGTCACGAGTTCATCTTCATGGAACAGCAGCTCCAGATGTATCAAATGCCCGACCTGGATTTCCATCATCGAGTGGACAAGAAGTTCCCCGACTAGATGAGTTAAACCGCCCCCGGCTGAATGGTATGGCATCTGAACCCCATTTAGCTGATACAAAGAGCATCGATCCTGCAGTTCCAAGACCGGTATTTCTACCCAACTCATTCTACTTTGCTCCCGGTCCTTATCTCCCATCTCCAAACAACACAGCGGGTTGGCTTGATGAATAAATATGCCAATTTCCAGTAGGACCAACGGCAGTTTATATTTCAGTTTTCTATTTTCTTTGTGTACATTTAACTTAACAGGAGAAAATGTACTATTCACTCTAGTGCTATGTAAAGTTAGTTCCCTCACGGCATCTTCATACATGTAATTATATATATATATTTTTCTTTTGAGGTTCTTTGCATATTTTCTTAGTTAACGGATTAATGTATGAATTTTGCATTTCATTTAATGGTTAATACTTGATCTGGTACGTATACCTGCTTTATTTATCAACAAGAATATGACAGGATGGTCGATTCACTTTGATGATCGATCTATTTTTATTTTTTTTACAGGGAATCGATATAATTTTAGTGAGATAGAAACTAACATAGAATGGAACAGTCACAACAGTGTTTAATCCTCTGTATAGTTCGGTCAAAAAAGTTGATTGAAATTTAAGTCATAATTAAAAATTAATTTTAACTACGTATTAATGGAAACTATAACTTTTTAATCAAGCATTTCATGGATTTTTATCAAAATTTACTAAAAATGTGATTTTTATCTAAATCAAATATGGGCTCGCAAAAGGTAGGGGCGCCGAGTTAAGCACTTTATTTGACCAAGTTCAGTTCATCTGTACTAGTTTTCTGTTGGTTAGCATTCTCTTTAGTTGGACCTTGAGTGCATGTCTTATTGAATTGCCTCACAATGAGGATGGACCTCACTAGTTAGGTAGACTTGGGCTTTTTAATAATGTTTCGCCACGAATCACAAAATGTCACGACATTTTATCACTACAATAGTTTATTAAATTGAGATAATACTTTATACTATTGTCTAGTATCATTACTGATACTTATCACTTGTTAGGAGTTTTCACTGCTTAATTATCTAATAAAATTGAGATACATTTTGATTTATTGGATAACAAGAAAGAAAGCTCTTTGTCACCTAGAGAAGTGATGAGCACTAGTGACGGTACATCAGAATTTATTCCATAAGAGTAATGCCCAATGGTGTATTCAATGCATTCATTGATAGTAACGCTACTACTAATCTACTACAACATAGTGTCGTACTTAGGGGATAAATAGCAGTATACTTTTTTGAATCTTCTTACATGAGAATACTTCCTATATTTTACAAAGCCTTTTGAGATTATAAATTGAGGGATCCCGTAAAATAAAAAGTTAAAAAGTAAACAAAAAAATTTAAGTTCTATAAAATTTGTGATTAAAAATAAAGTGATCAATTTAATGACTTATAATCTAAGCTCATGTTTTAATTCATTTTTTAAGTAAAATATATATCGAATTTTTGAAAAATGCGTGATTAAAAAGAAATTTTTTTATTTACAAGTAAAATTATTTTATAAAAGAAATAAGAATGTACGATTGAAAATAAATTTTGAAAAAAATGTATTTTTGAAAAGGGAAAAATTCATGGATCAGATATTATGTATCATGAAATCAAAAATCAGGCCCCAAGTTT
>CAIGRK010003938.1:0-15375 GCA_903798315.1 Fraxinus greggii | reverse complement strand
TCTTTGAACCTTTGTCTTGAACACCAAAATGTACAACTTTTCCATAGAGAAATAGAGGAAGCAACCGGTCGAGTGAGTTACAAATGAGCCGAAACTTGAGCCGACAATGCAGTGCCAAGCCGGTCCATAAACTTTATCAAATTCCTAATCATTTTTCATTTAAAAAAAATAATAATAATAATAATCAGCGCATGAGTTAAAATTATATAGTAACAATTATATTACTTTAAATTACAGGTTTTGTTGTGCACATGGTTGGCAAAGGGTACATAGAATAGGCCATTGGCACATGATCAAGAGAATAACATTTTGCAATTATTAAGGTTAGAATACTATCATGTGATGTCTAGTTTTGAAATTTAATTAATTACTATAATTTCTTTATTTTTATTTTTGTTACGAATGGCACGAATATATTAGACACATTTGATGGCTAAGTCGACTGTCCGAACTGACCATATCGAGAATGTGGACATCAAGTACTCGTCCTTTTATTCGAAAAACACTTTTTATTTTCAATCTTAAATTGACCCGTTAAGAGATGCATGAGCAAATTTAAATTAATTTCGCCTAAAAGATAATTTGATTTTTAAAGTCTACATGGATTTAAAATCTTTCTTTCATTTATTATAGGATATAAGCTTATCGCACAAAAACGTCTACAATGGTAGTATAAAGTATGGTGTAAATTGGTATCTTCAAAATCACTCTTGCATCCTCATTACATGTCGATGGATCTAAATCCAAATTATGCTTCAATAGAAAGATATAAATTCACTTTTTATCTCTTGTGGATGTAAATTTAGAAACCCCCCCAAACTTCGTCCTTTTTTATATTAAACATTCTTCATCGAAAAATGCAATTTACATTTCTGAAATGAAGTTTTCAGCCACTTTGGAGATATAAATATCTATTTTACGCCACCATTGAAGTGCCGTAACATCTTAAATTTTAAGATAAGGAGCACAACACGTAGTATATAAAAATTCAACGTGTCGGGTCATTAACGAGAAATGACTAAATCAGTTATGTACCTAGAAACGATGTGATAAAGATATAAATATAAATAAATAAACTTCTCAACCTACCTTCTTCATGTTGTGAGCCATTTGTTTAGGGCTAAAAGTCTCCAAACTGTCATAAATTCTTCTTGCACACTTGAAGGCATGAACTTGCATGAACCCTGGCATATCAGTAACCAACACCTTCACTTGAAGAAATGAAGCCACTGATCCTGCGTTCACTTCCACATGTGAAACTGATTTTCTTGTCTCGACAATTGACACTGATTTTCTCGATTCCGCCACCTCTCCTCCGCCTTCTGCCGCCTTCAATCCGCCGTGATTGGAACTTTCTCGATATGTTTTCGACTTCATTAGTCCCCAGCCCCGCGATATCGACTTTTTAACGGTGGCCGGATAGTTCGATTCCGGCTTTAAATTTCCAGTTCCCATGTTATAAACATAGATATTTGCTTTCTTTTGCTTCTCACCATATGCTGCCATTGCTCACAAACTCTTTGTTTGATAGTTTTGTGTAGTTTGACTCTATAAATTTATTTTGAAGAATATATAGACATATTTTACTATGGAAAAATTGCACCATGGGTCCCTAACTTATTGACGGAGTGGTAAGTTGGTCTCATATGTTTAAAATGGAGCAATTTGGTAATTAGTCTGTTCTCCAATTTATTAAAGTTCTCGCTATTTGATATTTCAAATAAACAAGATTAAATTCTAGCTATTTTTGCAAGAATCGACGAATTTTTTATGCCTAATTTTATGGTATTTTTAGGAATCAATATAGACTTGAAAGTCAATAATATCGTGATATTTATTTGAAATCGGCGAGACTTCAAATGTGTTTTCATTACACTTGTGTTGTGTCATATTGCTGCACCAACGGGCAGATATGGGTGGGCAGGGTGGTCTCTAACCCACAAAATATATACCTCCGAAAAAAATGGAGAAAATTTTCCAGTTGGCCCCGTTTCAACAAGCGAATTTGTAACCATGTTGAAGTACTCACGATATACTTCGTAATATATCTTTTGATTTGTAAAACCGTTAAAACGATGATGTCGCAATAATGAGTTAAAAATGATGGTATGAAATGAGTTTAATAAATCTAATTCGTGGTCACCTCTATTGGTTTATTCTCAGGCTATATTTGCTGGATTGTCAGGATAGATTCTTGGTAGCGTTTGGAAGAACTAAACATAGTTGAAAATCTAATTTGCGCTATTTTCAAATATAAACTAGTCTCAAATTCAAGTTCACAAGCAATCCATATACAATCTTTAAATTTCATGTGTATCATAGTAAAAGAAACTTTCATTGAGAACTCTATTTTTTTATTGAGTCAGTGACCCAACCACTATGCATCGGATAAAACTCTAAATAATTTCAACATCTGTAATCAATAATGAAATGATCAAAATAACATCTACACAATCGAGTGAATAATCCTCCCGTGACCAATAAAGATACATCCTCTAACTGTCTCTATGATCACCCACGAAGTATTCCATCCGAGGCATTAATAATTACAATATCACGAAGGTAAAATCAAGTGGTCAATCCTCCCGTGACACCGAAGGTACATCTCCTATCTTTCTTTGTGATCATTTAGAAAGTCTCACTTGGAGCCAACGCATAAGCTACTTCCCACGTGTCAATGTCATAGTTGTGATCTATAAACAGTTTATAATAAAAATTAATTTGTCCAACTATGTCGTGCATATTAGATTTTAACAATGAACATAAATTCATTGTGACATGCTATGTAAGGAAAATTTCAAAATGATAAATGATTGAACGGTGGACTTAGAATTGCGGCCAAAAATGACTACTTATTGTATTTAATATGCAAATTTAAGATATTTGTTTTCCTCAGTGTCGAAGTCCTTTTTGAAAGAAAATTGCAAGCCTCCCGACACACTAATCTTGGATCCATTCGTTGCAGCACCACAAGTTCTCCGTAATGGAAACTGTGCAAATCATTGTAAAATATTTCCGTGATTATCAATGAATACATGTCTCACTTCAAATTTTTATATATATGTCCAAGTTAAAAAACAAAACGTAGCGTCATAAAGTTAGTAACTAACATTTTATTATAGTTTCATAGCCAGATTCCTGTAGTGGGGATAAAAAATCGACAAGCCAATAACACGTATTGTCCAGATCTTATGTGGACTTCACGAATACGAGCCTTACTTGAAATTTCTATTCACAAGTCCATTTTTTTCACTAACTTCATAAAGTTAAATACATGACTAATGTTTTAGAAGGTCTCGAGTGTCGACGATTGATTTGGCTCCTATAATCAAAGGTTGATGACTATTTACTCCTGTTTAAAGTTTAGATACCAACTTGCTGCTTATGCAAGAATTTGAGGATCAAAAGTGCAATTTTATCTTCTTTTTTCTTCTTTTTTTTAACTATATCTTATATATCATCAATCCCCATGAGTTAGCAATAGAAATTCGCACCAAAATAATTAATTATAAGTTGATTAGAAAATGATTAAGTGAAGCAAACCATGTGGTATTACTTGTAATTGTGTATAAAATAATGGTGGGATTTCTAGGAAAATGAGAGATTTGATATATTTTGTTGTTTATTCAACCAATGGAGTAATGAATATTGGCATATTTGTCTCCAATGGATTTGTCCCTAGACAGCCATTAACGTGCATGGACACCTTACCTTCTAACCACCCTTAGTTTTGTAGGGTACACGAAAGTTATCATTAATTTTTGAGTTTTTTGTTTTTTTGTTTTTTCATTTTTGGATTTTTTTCTATGTCCCTTTAGAGTGGCCCTTGACTTAGTCGACCTTTTTTTTTTTTAATAATTAACATGTAATGAATTAGGAAAAATGCTAAACGATCTGCGCCGGTGACCGTGGGGATGTCCGCACACTCATAGTCGAGGCTAGGGTCCCACGTGAATAAAATAATCCCGACCCCCCATGTGTGTGTGCGGTCATCCCCGCGGTCACCCATGCGGGCACTGTAGCACGGCTCATGAATTAGTAGCTTGTAGGTAGTTATATCTACACACAATTTTATAATTTCCATTCATAAGAGTTTGTTTTAGCCCATGTTTGGTTACATTAAAATTTTCATTCTCATTCCTCTACTCATTTTCAACCACACATTCTTTAATAAAATAATATTTTCCATCAAATCAATATATTTTCTTTTCTTTTTTCAACCACACATTCTCCATCATTCTACTATTCCAGAATACATTCTTCCAAAATAATGTGGCTCAAACGCACCCTCAATATTTTAGGTAGAGAACGAAAAATCATTCAATAATATCTAAAAAAGTAGGGTAAAGGAAAAGTTAAACTAGTCGACGTGACTCGGAGTTAGAGATAAAACGAGTACAATATTGATCTCATGTTTTGAGTTATCACTGAGAAACTTCATCAATGTAAAATATCGAACTCATGTTTCGAGTTATCGTACGTTGAGTTAGAAACTTAATCAATTACCTATAATTGTCCTCGTTAGTATCTTTGAAGCAAGTCAGCCCAGGAAGGTGCATGTATTGTTGAAAATACTACAAGAAATTTGTTTGAATTTCACTAATAGAAATCAGTAATAATATAGCATTATTGATGAATGTAGTCAGAATTTTTCAAACATCAATTTAAGAATTTGTCGACAATTGAGGATCACAAGAACATGTTCCCATAAGATTGGCCCATTGCTTTTAGCATTTATAACATACACTCCTCTAATATCTATAGGGGCCACTATCATCTACATTTCTATTCCATGGTGCCAAATGAAGAAGAAGATGAAGAAACAATTAGGGATTGTAACGAAGAAAAAACCACAAACACTTTAGGTTCACTTTAATACAGAATAAACTAAATAATATAATACGATTTTAATGCTTGTAGGTTCTATCTAACCATTTTCAAACACGTGTCCTAAGGTAAAACTGTAGTTTACCCTCTACACGAATTTCAACTATACGAGTGATTTAAAATTTTAGAGTGAGAACTGTGAACACTTACAGCCCAAACACAACGATACGATTATCAACAGCTTTAGGGCTACACCTTTGTTCTTATTGGTCTGTCCAAATATGAAATGAAGATCGTTAAGATCTTCTGTATACTTGTTATATAGGCTACTTAAGACAATTTGGAAAATAAATCTCAAAGGTCCCACGTCAAAGATTCAACTTGCTCGAATTGTAGATATGAAGACTATATGGTGTTGAGACCCACATGAAGCATATAGTTTGGTGGACATAAAGTCCTCAAAAATAAGAGCCCAACCATCTCTTCAATTCACAATAAATGGTGGGTCAAGAATGTTTGTTCTAAAAGAAAATTATAGGTTACCAGCAAGTATAATTGTCTTGTAGTTTAACCTGAAAATTAATAGTATTCTTTTGGGTGGGGTTATCGGCCTTCTATTATTGCCAGTATGATTCACCCTACAAAGAGAATATATACTGACATCTTTTGCTCTCCCACATGAATCTTGTTTACGGGTTGTATCATTGTTACATTTAAACATTACGAGTAACGCAATTCATTGTCGTGGCAGTGGAGTCAATGGATAATATGACAATGATCCTACTGCCACATAATTCAATGATCATCTAAGCTCTAGATGATTAACGTCAACAAAATTTTAAATGTCGATTACAAAAATCTTATTCCACCAGTCTATTTTTTTTCATTGCTAAATCTATTGGAAACATCATACAACAGAAAATAATAACAACAATAATAATAGTTCTTGATCCTAATAAATCTGGGGTCGGCTACAAGAATCTTCTCTAGCTACTTTGTTTTATTCATTGCTAGACCTAATGGCAGATCCAAAATGGAAATCCAACCATACATGGCATGAAGTCATCTTCCAGCCCTTCACAATGCCATTTAGTTCACATTCTAAAGGGGAAAGCAATGCGACTTTTTGCAGTGTGGAATGAATGTTGCACAAAACATGAAAAAATCATTATTGACTAACATATCAGCAATACAACCCCACAAAAAATGGAAAGCTAGGGATTCTACATTAATTTCACAAAGATATCGGTAATTTGTGTTTATTTAGTCTCAGATTTTGAGAGGTAAGATTGTGCCAACGAGAAACACTTGCCCTTCTGCTTCTTGTATTCATCGTATCGCAGGAAGAAGTAGCCAAAATAATCAAAATCAATTGGAGACATTTTCGCCTGTCATCAATCAACCTAAACTTTCAAGGACAAGCGTAAAGTTCGAAAGATGTTGATGCATGAGAAAAGAATCATTACCTGGATTAAAGCCCATAGTGCCCAGTACAAGTGTGAAGCCAACATATATGCATTTGTTTCCACATACAGAGCTTCAAGATCTTTGTCAGATACCTGTTAAGAAAACTAGTTTTAGTATAATGCCTCGTCAAACTGTTTGATAGGCAAATCCACTTTTCTCTCCAGGAAAGACGATAACACTAAATCCCACAGTAGGCAAAGATGGCTCTACTCAACAAATTTTAATTACGACAAGAAAAAAAATTGTTAACTAAAGAATAAGCCCATGGTAATGATGGAATCACAAGCATAATATCAAATTTTCAAGCAAGAAATCAACATGAAATGAGATATCCATAGGGGAAAATGAAGAAAGGATGAAAGCAGGAGGATCGAAAGACAAACAACGTATTTGACACCCTTTATTTCAAAACTCTTTATTTCTCACTCTCTTTCAACCACAAATTCACACAATAAAATATTTTGCACGTAAACCCAAAATTTTTCCCTACTTTTTAACCACACATCTCCAAAAAATCACTATTCAAAACATCATTTTCCCCCAATTTCTATTTGTAATGGTCATCAAACAGGGGCTGAAATCTGCTTACACAGAACTTAAAAATGTATCAGGGAAATAAGTCAAGAAGCAAAAAATAGCGTATCTAACTTCTCTAAAACCTAGTTGACTTGAAGTGGCCTTAAACTTTACCCTAAAAGAAACATCATCAAGGAATGTGTGATGTGGTAAAATAAGTAGCCATTATAAATTTGATGGACTAACTGATTATTTCTTGTACACAAGGTTTTTGTTCTAGTTGACTAGATGTGTCCAGCTAAGAAACTAAGTGCTTGTTTGGTATAGCTTAAAAAGTTGAGGTAAAAGTCAACAACTAATTATAACCACACATTTCATGGGACGCACAACTTTTGTCAACTTTTCAACAACAAATTTCATCAATTTTTATCAAAATCTGTTAAAACTTTTATCAAAACTTTTGTCAAACAATCCCCAAGTAGATAGAAATCAAGCTTGGAGATTAGGACAAAATTGAATTTAAGGCATGAAAAACATTAACAATTTAAAATAGCAAGCATGAAAAATTTACTACTCCCGCTTACCTCGTGCGGTTGATCTTGATTTAAATAGTTCCTGAAGAAGTGATACTGTTCATCCTTATTCGGGTACCTACAACAGCATAAGGCCCAAAAATGGATACATAATTTCTACATATTGTTACTATGAACAGAAAAATAACAAAAATAAAACATGACGGAGAAAATCAACATACATGCTATAGTCACAATCATAGCCAGCGTATTCGTTGAAGTGATTCCCAATGTCAAAACCTCTATAACTGTAAGACCCATACTCAAAGTCGATGAAATACAGCTTCTCTGCATATTTAGCAAGACATAAGATTTCATGATAAGTCATATCAACTGATAGGAAGAAAGTTTTGATAATATTTATCATGCCCTATGTACATCAACTCGAGCCTGGGGACATGGATAAGTATCAAAATGTATAACTCATCCAATGCCTACTGTTTTATGACCAACATCAAGGATCCATATCCCATATCCCTGTCAGAGAGTGTCCAACTGGGGTGTACTTGAGCTATAGCACAAGAGTCTGTAATACAGTTTAAATCCCTGGATAAGCGCAATTTCAGAATCCTCCCTTACTGTCTCCACAGAAACAGTATTTAGTTTCACTTAAGGGTGCCTACCCCCAGTTCAGTTCATCGAAAAAGTTCATGCAAAATGCTATACTAATTCCACACCCATCCCTTGCATATCTGAGTTACCAGAAACATCGAACTAATGTGAATGGTCATTCCAATACTGTACATGGACCAAAATTTAAATGTGCATGCAAGTGCAAGCAAACTTGTTCCCAACAAAAATAACCAGAGAGACAGATAACTGGATTAAAAATGCAAATTTAATGTGAACTTATGGAAAATTTACCTTCATCATCATTAAGCATTAAGTTCCCAGAAAGTAAATCATTGTGAGAAAATGCAACAGGGGCATTAATGGGGTCTGTCAATTCCTGAGCCACATTAAAAAAATATCCTTAACAATTAGAAGTAAAGAGAAAAAAAACAAACGAACAATTAGCCTCTGTTTGGTGGAGATTAAAATAAGATTTTTAGTAGATTTTAATTAAAGTTAAAGAAATGTGTGGTTGAAAAATTGCAGATCTCATGAAATATGTGAATAAAATTAATTGTTGAATTTGACTTGAATTAAAATCTGAATTTTAAGTCCTACCAAACGGAGACAAACTAACATTTATATGAGGAATACATGAAATTCCTAGACTCTTGAACACATTTTATTCTATTCATTGACAGAGCTGAAAAGCTGCAAAGGTATAGTCCAAATAAAACTTCACTAAAATTTTTTGACAGGTATAATTTAAGGAAGAAATGAAAAATTAAAAATGGGATTAATTGAAAATAATGATGAAAACATATTCCATAAATTGTTCGGCATAAGCCATCATTCAGAAATATAATACGAGATACAACTTAAATAACATTGTGACGTTGACATCAAATATAAAAAATCCTCAATAAGTTAAGCCCCTATTTGGTGTTCATTATTTCAAAAAATAAAATAAAAAAATAGAGAGAGGGTTTTGAATAGTATTTTTAGGAAAATGTGTGGTTAAAAAAGTAGGGAAAAGTTTCGGGTTTGTGTACAGAATATTTATTATGTGAACGTGTGATTGAAAATGATCATGTAACAAAAAGAGCTTTGAAACAATGGACACCAAACAGAGGCTAAGAAAAATAAAACTATTTGGTTATAACAACCTCAACTTGAAGCAACAGACATTGCAAATGAAATATGAGAAAAGATAACCTTGAGCTCTGTGACATCACGATGAATTTCAGTAAAGGAAATTGTCTCGTATTTTTTCTGCTTCTCACTATCATCAAACTTGAGGCTTGATGCTGCACTCAAACAATTAGTTGTGCAGATGTGAGAAAAGTGTAGTCAAATGACAGTGGACAGGTGGTAGCAAAGAAAACTATAATGCAAATCGTAACAATCAAGATTTTGCAGGAGAGATCAGTCATTAATTAAAGAAAACCTTTTTCAAAGAACTTGAAGATGTCATTCCACAGTTGAGGTTCTTTTGAACCTGGAATTTCCACCTGGTGGAATTTGCGAAGTTGTTTTGCAATTACAGCCGCAAGCTTTGGCTTTCTCATGTCTGTCAAAAAATTGAAAAAAAATCAAGACTCTATTAGTAATTCTAATCACAAAGAGGAGGAATACTTCAGTTATTGAACTACATTCAGATTGAATGTACTGCAGCAGAAGGCACTTAAGAATTATGAAAGTATTTTGAGAAAACAAAGGTGTCAGAACTCAGAAATAAAGCCGGGGCGAGTCGGTGTCAGACACCGACAAGTGTCATAAATGCAGTTGGCGCATCCAAATGGTTTTATGGTTTTGTATAATAGGACACAGAGCCTACATGCTAGAATTAAGAAAAACAATATCAATTTTTCAACAAAAAAAATTTAATATAATTTTATACAGTGAGTCAGAGACGTGTCGTGCCAATAAGGTTTGAAAATTTGCATGTCAGCGTGTCCCGGTACTTCCTACGAGGACCATTGTGCAAGAAAGAAAGAGTTACTCCAACCAAATGTTAATTACTTGGGCTAATTTACGATGAACACACCTTTGGACTTAGATACCTTTGATCACCTTGAACTTTGATGATTCCAAACATGCAATTCTAGTATCCAATGGTTTCATCAATTATTGTGCTTACAATTATAAAGAAGCACAGATGTCCAAGGCAAAATCCAGACATCCCAATCACAGGAACATTGCTCTACGGACTAAAATCCCAAATCAATGAAGAATAATTTAGATGTCACTGAGAAACCATATGTTGAGGTTGGTTAAAGCCAAGTGCAAGAACCTATGAAGCTAAGTCGAGACCAGTTTAGATGTCCTCAATAAAGGCCAAATGTCCAAAAATTTATCCATGCAGAAACCTCATTTCGAGCAAGTTATCTACATTAAAAAACTCAAAAGAGACAAGATGTAATGCCAAGAGGAATCAAGACAAGCAAGCGATTCCGAAGTCCATAGCCCAACCTAGAAGTCCATGGTGAAGTTAACGTGGACATGTCAAGAACATTCATTTACTAAAAATTGTTAAAGTAATTTATACATTCAAATAAAGCCCATGAAAATTAATTTCAAAAGATAATATTTGATTGATATTTTGAAAAAGTTTTGATACACTTACACAATTGTATTTGAGATCTAACTATTCGATTAAAAAGTTTAATATGCAAGTATAAGAAATGCTTAAACGAATTTAAAAGTTTGAAACTCATTTCAAACGGGTAAAACCATTTTAGACATTTTTGATGAAGAGATTTTAAACTTCTAGTCAAAGCTTCTGATGTACAGCATGTCTTTATACGTGCAAAATCACTTTAGACATCTAGAGACACTATTTTCAACAAACCTGCACTGTTTGCAGCAAAATGTAATCAGAAGAAGCACTAACCATTTGTCTTTTAATTGTTTTAAATCTACCCAGAATATCTTCCAACTGCCACATTTGATTTCTATATAATTAATGATACAAATGGCCAAAAATCTGTAGTTCTGATTGGCATATTCAGATTACATTATCTATCTATTGCAGAATTTGGAACAGCAGTTATATAGCTGTTTTTTGTTGCTGTACCTTGTCGATCCTACTAGATCCAAAAGATTTGTTGATGTTGCAACTGGACTGAACCTACATACTTGAAAAGGTTATTGCTGCTGTCTAGTGTATCTATGGCCGTAAATCCAACATTGTGCCGTTGGTAGTGGATGTAGGTTAAATTGAAAAGAACCACTATGTCTAGTACTTCTCATTTCTGCAAACTTTGATCACATTCTGCTCTTGATGGCTTTACTTTATATTGATCAATTTATATTGCTGCATTATCCTTGAAGTTTTTAAGTTTCTATACTTGCAAAAAGTTTAGCCAACAATTCATTTGACCTCCCTTGCCTCCCACAAGAAGAAAAAAAGAAACTCATGTTTGCTCACCTCGAGGAAAAGAAAGAGAGGAAAATTGCCTGGTGAAGGGACTAAAGAGAATAAGTGTACAAGGAGAAGAACAATATCGAGCAAACTCAAATGCAGGTCATCTGCTTTATAAGTTCAATAATCAAGATAATAATTGAAGTGACTCCAAATCCCCTCGAGGGGGTCAAATAAATGAGTTTGACGAAAATAGAGTGACATTCAAGTACCAGAATCGAATTAATCCTTGTCTGATTAAGTTGGAAACAGAACTTCATTGGACATGCTAGCTCGTTGTGACTAATGATTTTATAGATAGGCATTGCCTTGTTACTAATCTTTATTGGTTTTGAACTGGAATGCTATCGAGCTGGCTTTCCAGAAAATCCAAGTAAGATCACATAAAAGCGAACACTAATGAGAGAAATTGAAAAAGATGTAAATTCTACAGTGTTCAGAAAAATTGGGAAATTTGAAAAATAACTCAATTTTTTACTGGAGTTGCACTTACATATTACATGGCTACTAATATACTTCGTCGCATCTTTTAAGGGTAGTTTATACAAGTACAGATTATCACCATCAATAAAAAGTAAATTAATTAATTAATTTTGTAAAGTAACCATTTTGTGGTATGGTATACATGAAATAGAGCTGGGTGAAATGCGATTTATATATATTTCAATGTAAGCAGATAAGAAAAAATAAGCATAATGAAATGAAGTGTTTCTGTACAGTGCACTACAATAACACAAAACATGATAAGAAAAATACTAATGGGAATGTTAAAATATTCTAACATGTTTTTGAGTAGTCTAATGAGCAGGGTATTCAGGGTTATCGATTCAAAAATCACGTTATTTGGAAAACAGCTAGTTCGTTTATATTTACAGAATATAAAGAAGAATAAGTTGGGTAACAATAAAAGATAACAAGGCTAAATATAGACCACAAGAACAGTAACATCTGCTTCGATGACCAAAAAAATTTGCTAGTCATTTATATTAAGCCGAGAAAGGAGGGGCACAGATCAAAATGGCTCAGGTAAAGTTCAGGATGGCCTATAATCGATCTGATCAACGAAAATTTAAAGTCGTGCATATCCATTTTTTTAACTTATAGAAATATAGATGGTTGTACATCAGATACACGAAACATCTTAGTTGTCATTTAAGTTCTGATAGATTACCTGCTGCCGTGAAGTAACTTTTCTAACATTGTCTTTATCTAGAAAGCATAAATTTCTCAGTTTCTTGATTAAGATCGGAGTAATTAGCCATATTTTGTGTATATATAAAAATAAGGATGCCTGAAAAATAAACATGTTGAAAATGGCACGACCTACAGGCAACTATCAGCATCAAATGTTGAAAATTTAACGATAAATAATGATCAGCTAATCTTCAATAAAAATGAGAAGTTGGAATTGTTTCCAACTACGAAGCTGACCACAGGCCCACAACCATTCGGAACTTCCGAAAATTAATCACTGATCTCCAACTTCACAAATACATAAAAAGGTCCATAAATCAAATGAAAATAATGGAAACGAAAACACTAGAGCATTGCAGAAAAAAGGCTTTATTATTTTACGATTTGACCACTTTACTCCAAATTTTCTCTTCGAGATGCTTACCTGATGGAGTAAGGGTACGCGCATTAATGAATGATTGCACCATGCCATTACCAAAAACTCCAAGCAACTTAGCACCAAATCCAGCAGCTGAGAGATGTGGAATAGCCTAAACACAAATTTAGCGTATCATAATTGCATCAGAAGTTTTTTAAAGCTGGATTAAGATGATGACGAGTCTCTACACAGCAAACTCATTTGGGCTTGGAAGAAATTCAGTCAAGATAATACCAGAGCTATATTCGACTATTTACAGATTAGTGAACATGATTGCACAATATATACCTGATGTTTACTAAAAGAAACTCAGTTTACCTGTAGCTCTCTTTCGCGGTTGATAACATATTCAGTATTTGGTCCATACAATCTAACTGTCAAGTTTATAACTTTCTCGTTTTCTTCTCTCACGGATACCTTGAGTACTGTACCAATAAAAATGCTTAGGATGAATCTCATGCACGAATACTTAAGCACAGAGGGATACAACCAAAGTTACAAAAATAAGACTCCCCATGTGCGTGATAAAGTTTACAGGTAAATCCAATAGTTTTCACGAAAATGGCTTTACAAGCCAAGAAACAAATTAGAGACAGCGAAATAGAGTTATACATAGATTTGTGATGCCACCAGACACAGTCTCAAGAGAGAAATCAGACTCATCCAAATCTGACCATTGCTTGAACAGATCCTTGCATAACTCCCTGCCAAAGTAATGAAGAGCAGAATAGAAAGGAATTGGTTAGAATGGAAAAGAAAAGCATTCTTGGTGCCCAAGATAGAACATCAGTAAACAAATTCAATTTCACTTTATCGTTTAAAAAAAAAAAAAAAAAGCTACAGACAATATAATAGAGCCAATAGAGCATTCATGTGTCTGTAGATACTCACACCCCAATTGAATTAATTTGAATTTAATTTTTCTTTTTGACTAATCAGCACACCTCTTAAAAGTGAAATTTTATGTAGCTTTCCGCAAAAGTATACCAAATTGAACCCCATTGCAGTAGACCAAACAGAATAGAATACTAGAATTAAGAAAGGAAAGGGGATTACTCCCAAAAATTGGATTAGTTTTTTCTTGTTATTTTCTGTGTAAATTAGATTACAAAACTCAAATTTTTAAGACTCCCGAGCTGACATACATTACCACATTCTTGCCAGCTCCTCTTCACCTATCTATAAACCATTCATTGAACAGCCTAAAAAAGCTTAAACTGAAAACCTTCAACTTATAAGATGAAAAAACTGCATTGACTGGTAATCGTGTAACTGCCCTGAAATTTCCATTCTACGTTCCCAAAGCACAGATCGAGTTTTGAGTTCCAAGTTTCTTTAATCAAAGAAAGCTTAAATGTCAACCGAACTATAAATAGTTATTACCAAACCGAATTTTTTTCTAAGTATGCAGCATCAAACCGTAATGAATCCTCAGAAAATACAGGCAACAATTTTTGCATTTAAAGTAATAGGTTTATCAATTAAGAAACAAGGAAGCAGTAATGCACGGAAATGCAATCTGAAAAAAAATAATCACACGATGCGAGGCTTCATGTCGGAAAGTGAGAGCGAGTGGTCGATGGTGAGAGAAGACGAAGGAATCTCGGAGCTGTGACTCTCTGCTACTTGAACGGCGTTCCAGATATTAACTCCCCCCATTTTTGAAGAAGTTTTCTCAATTTTCCTGTAAGAAAATCAAATCTCTACGCAAACACAAAAGGAGACAACTGTTTATATGAGAAAAATATATGGAAATTGTCAAATTCAAATGTTGAAAGCAAGAGGATGACGTATTTGGAACCTCTCTCCTCCATTTCTCTCAAATTTATAGGAAGATATTACCGGGAAGTTTGCTGCTTTGGTGGGTTCGCAACAAAGACGAAATGTCCAATTTGGCCTCCAGGAATTAGGAAATTGGCAATTTTGTCCTTATAAGTAGGGTTTTTTTTGGTTTTGCTAATCTTACGTAGGGGTGTATCTAAGGGGTTACATCCCCTTACGTGGGGTAAGATCTACTTAAATAAAAAAATATTTTATACAAGTTGGTCCCACTCCATGTGAGGGAGTGTAACCCTTTAAGTACATATTTTGATGTATCACTAGTAAAATTTATTTTTCTTTATGTGAACGGATCTTTTAAAAAAGGGTTGTTAAATGTTAACTCTCTGGTTATTCATATTGAAGAAGTCTATCAATATTGTTTTAAATTAAATATTAATTATTAAGTCCATGTTTGGTGGCCATTTTTTAAGAAAAATTGTAGTGGAGATCCCAAACATTTCATTTTGTGGCAGAATATATCTTGACCTTCTATTTTTGCGGCTGCAATCCCAAACTTTTTACTTTAATGGCAGTTGGAGTCCATTGGACGGATTCCATCAAGAATTCCGTTAGTGAACACTGAA
>CAIGRK010003841.1:0-14993 GCA_903798315.1 Fraxinus greggii | reverse complement strand
CTCGTAGAATATTTTCTGGTTGAGGATTAAGTTCCACATTTTCTCCTTGTTGGGTCATCTCAATTAATCATTGGCTTCTTAATTCCCTTTGTTCCCGTTGCCTTCTTCGGAAAGTCCTTTCAATATTCGGATCAAGTTCGAAAAGATCAAAACTTTTCGAACAAAGCATGCACTACCAAAGACCTAAGGAAATAAAAATTAGGAAGCCAACTTCACAATAAAGATATAAAATACACAGAAGAATAAAAACTAAAAATTGTGAAAATTAGAATCAACTAATATGGTAATTAAAATTAAATACTCCCCGACAACGGCGCCAAGAACTTGTTCGCTAAAATTATATACCGCAAGTGCACAAGTCACATTCAAGTAATAAAGTGGACTTTTTGATTTCGGATTGTTGATCCCTCGAGGAAAGTTTACTTTTAATTACATAACTTTAGCCAATTTAATTTTAACAACAAAAAAAAACACACAATAAACTTTGATTTTGGAAATTAAGGAAAATTAACTACAAAAATACAAATTAAGAAAATATAAACACTTAGAAATTTTGGAGGAAAAATGTAGTAGGAATTCATGGTTTCGCTTAACCGTCACCTAATTAATTTCTTCACATACCAATTAATAAATTACTCATTTACTATGTTAGACCCGATTTTCCAAATTTAGTTAATTACCCCTCTCGAGAGAAATTAACCCTAATTGATTGATTAAACTTACTATATCTCTATGTCGATTCAAACCAAACAACCGCATTAAATATTTGTGAAAATAGCTCAATGGGTCGCTTAGGATTAGGGGTATTTCTCTATCCCCTACACAAACCTAGGGTATTTACTATATCTTCTCTTGAACGATATGCAAATCACTAAATCAATCATTTAATGGCCAAATAAATGAAAAAAACATTCAACACAATAATAAATAAACATGAAAGTAAGCATTTTAATATTAAAAGGCAAATATTAAAATTAATTAAAGTTAGGTTAAATTTCAACAATAAATCCCAACATAAATAATTAGCCCTTGATATACAAATAATAAAAATGAGAATATGTTATACAATTCATTACAAATATGGCAAAATAATTGAGAAAATAAAATGTTATAAATAAAACCCCTTTTGAAGCTTTGCCTTGACTTTCCCAAATATTTCTCCAAATTCTTGAACGTATTCTCCTTGTGCTCTTGCTTTGTATCTCTAAAATATCAAGAAATTGGAATGGAAAAGAAAAAATTGAATATGAAAAGAAAAGAGAGAAAAATAAAAAGAAAAGGGAAAAGACAACCAGCCAAGAAGAAGAAACTGCTGCACGTCCCAGGTAGGGTTTTTAAGTTTTCAAATCACTTTCCAAAATTGCTTCTTTGGTCCCCAAAATTTCGGACAAATGGCAAAAAGGTCCCCAATGTTTAAAGTGGTGCCTAGGCGCTGCTACAGTGGCTCCTAGGTGCCAAGTTTCTGTCCAAAATCATTTTTTTTGTTTTAATTTTGCAGCCAAGTCCCGAGGTAATTGCATGCCAAGTCCCTCAATTTCATCTTATACAACTTGGTCCTCAAATTTTGACTTTCATATCAATTATGCCCTTCATAAATTGCATCCAAGATCCTTCAACTTTTTGCATTGTTCACTTTGGTCCCCACATTCACAATTTTTCACACTTTTAGTCCATTTTCCTCATTTTGCCTTATTCTCTTTTCTTTACCTACAAAAACAATAATTACGTAATTGTGAATAGAAATTCGCTTGTTTTTATCAATAATAAGTATATTTAGGTATTAAATAAGTATGTTTTTACACACTTATCAATGGGCCAAATACATATAGAAACTATATATAGGGTTATAGTCCATAATTCATATGTAATTCTCATTCTTTGTCTCATCACATCAACACAATAATATAAGATAAAACATAATAAAGAGGAAGATCCAAAATCGACAAATACGAATCAAGATGAAGGAATTCAAGAATCAAGGCTTTAGAACAAGAAGCAAAACCAAGAACAAGAATTGAAGAATTGAAGGAGGCAAAATTCAAGATTATAGAGCAAGAAGCCAAAATCAAGATGAAGAACCCAAGAACCAAAAGAGCCAATATCAAGATTCAAGATCCGGAATTAAGATCCACTATTGAAGAACCATTTCCAATTAATTAAGGTATGTTTTGCATTTAATATTTCTCTTGGTGATTTGAAATAGAGATCCGACAATGAAATAAATTAGGTTTACAAGTTTTAAGATTTAAAGTTCCATAAAAATTCTAACATGAGATTCTTGTAGATTACTAACTGAAATAACAACTTGTATAAATGAGATAAAGTTTAGATTTTGTTTGGATGAAATTTCTGCCTTTTTGTTCTTGTATGATCCCCAACAAATTTGTTAAGAGACATGTTCATCGACTCTCCAATGTTGGCAGACTTAATGATTCTATTGGTGCCTTTGGTGTGTGAGAATGGAAAAGGTGAAGTCCCTTTGGTTTCGTGACGGCTGGGGAGAGTTTGTTGAGGACCATTCTGTCAGTTATGGTTACTTTTTACTCTTCAAATGCATTGGAAATTCAAATTTAATGTGCCACTGAAGTTTAATGTGCTAAAGATAGACTTGATGTATGACTGGATTTACTATCAAAATTTGATTACGACTCCTAGAGTGTCACTTAGGTGCATTGTGTCCGATGACATCCAAAGGCGTTGTGTCCGATAAGGTAACCACTGCCAACAAATCTCTTAAAGAAATTGAAAAATGCTTTGTAAAAGGTGATAAGGCCGAAATTAATACGCTTCTGGTGAATTGGGTTTCACTAAAGTATAAAGCTAAAGAAATCATACGGGGAGTACGTCATGGAGATGTCTCATTTTACTCAAAATTGAAAACATTAAAATTTGAGTTGTCTGATGACTTGCCCGTGCGTTTAGTTTTGATTTCTATTCATGCACAATTCGGCTAACTTAAGGTCAGTTACGACTGTCAAAAAGGAGAAATTGACTCTTAATGAATTTATTTCATATTGTGAGCAATAAAAAGAAAATCTAAAGAAAAAAAGAACTGGAAATACTCATTCAGCAAGTACATCTAAGGTCAAGTTAAAAAAATATAATGAAGTTGCATTCGGTTCAGTTCAAAAGAACCAACAAAAGCCTGAAAATAATAAATTATCTGGCTGTTACTTTTGTGAAAATCTGGGACACATGAAGAGAGACTGTACTAAATACCATGTTTGATGTGTAAAGAAAAGTATACTTCTCACATTGGTTTGTTTTGAGGTTATCCGAGGTTGCCTAAACTGTCAAAACCAATTGATGCTGAAAGATTCGTCTATGTGGGGGTGATGGCATATCATTTAAAGTTAAGGCTACGTGGATGTTTTTAAGTTATTATTAAAAACTGGTTATTTTTTGGATTTGAAAGAGACATTTGTTATTCTTTCTTTTAGGCTGAATTTGATTTCTATTTCTATATTGGACAAATTCGATTATTCTTGTTCATTTGAAAATAGTCAATTTTGTCACTTTTTTAATTCAAAGATTGTAAGTACTAGTTCTTTATCAGGTTATGATAATGCATATTTGCTTAATATAATTGCATCTCATAAAGAAACCTTACATGTTAATTTACGTGGTATTAAACGTAAATTAACCTATGAAAATTTTGCATCGTTATGGCACAAGCGATCATGCCACATCTTTGATAAGAGAAATGAAAAGTTTGTGTCAGAAGGAATTCTTGATCCCTTTAATTTTTTCAAACTTCAGTGTTTATGTTAATTATATTAAGGGGAAACAAACAAACATAGGGAGATTAGGTACCAATAGGACTTCAAACGTCTTAAAGCCGGTTTATAATATCTATGGGTCATTTCCTTTGACTTCTTGGAATGGTCAATATTAATTTATTACTTTCATAGAAGATTATTCTCGATATGACTATTTGCATCTCATTCATGAGAAATCTCAATCACTGGGCAAGTTCAAGGCTTATAAAGCTGAGGTTGAATATCAACTTAGCAAAAGAATAAAACACGTCAGATCTGACTATAGTAGCGAATTCGGTGGCAGATATGACGAATCAAGAGAACAATGTCTAGAGCCTTTGACTAAATTCCTAGAGAAATGTGGAATCGTCTCGTAGTACACCATGTTAGGATCTCCTAGCATGAATGGTGTTACCGAGTGACGAAACAGAACAATTAGGACTTGATAAAGAATATGATTAGTCATTTCACCTTACCAAAATCTCTACATGAAGAAGCACTAAATACTACAGCTTAAATTCTCGATAAAGTTCTAAGTAAAGCAACTGTTGAGAGGTTACAAAATTTAAAGATCCCACTATTAGGGAAAAATGTCTGATTCCTTGAGAATGCAGAGTTTGCGGGGGGATAAGGTTTTAAGGATAATGATTTTGTCTTTGAAGAAGGATATGTATATATCTTCACATGCCCTACTCCTAATAAAGCTAGAGGACCCAGAGTGTGACGTACGCCGACAATACATACCAACTAAAAGTTGGACCCACCATCAAGGCTACTACAATATGCAACTTTTATAAATTATTTTTAATAAACTTTCGACATTATCTCCCCTGTAATTTGGACTAACCAACCTATAAACAATCATATACAACTCCCAACAATAACATCATATCAATGTTAATTCATGATTCACTTCATTAACCACTAAATTATAACACGATATAGAGATATGCCGAATTCTCAAACTTTTACTATGAAAATAATATAAACTGTACATATGGATGCAAAATATGTTGTGAACCCATCTAACTATCTACAAGTGATGTGGAATGACGTCCAAAAATGAACACGTGTCCTAAAATACTAACTAAGTACTCTATGAAATGGAACATACTAGTTAACTCTATCGGTGGCTCTGAATCCAAAATCAAGGCTCAACTTCAAAAGATGCCCAGAAATTCAAATGCTACCTGACAAGGAAATTGTAGAAAAATATATGAGTTGATAGCTCGATGAGTGGAGAAGTTCAAACATAATTATACTTTTTCATTTATACATTTTTTTATCAAAATCAAGTTTTACATCATTTAACAGTTCACAATATAACAACATATAATAATAATAATAATAATAATAGAGTGAGACGTCTTCATAATACTGGAAAATGTCATCTCATAATGATGACATAATCATTAACTGAAATCTATACCATCATATCATCACATCAAATATATCAGGAAATCTACCAAACAAGTATTCTCTGATTGAAATCTTTAATCTAGTCATACGCGCGTAGACTTCCCCTTGGCCTAAGCACTCCCGAGACGAGCCTTAGGCCCCCTCAGTGAATGAAAGTGGGTCTCAAAGACCTTTCGTAATCAATACTAGAACACAGCCAAGGCCCCTCAGTGAACTAGAATAAATATATAACGGGTACTTTTCTGGTCGATTTCAATATCACATATCTCTCACATTCCAGTTCACAAATAATCCATATACAATCTTTGAGATTCCACATATATCATAATGAAAGAATAATTCCACATTAATCATGTAATTGGACAAATACACATATTGCATAAATGTATAAAGGTATAATTAATTTATCAATATTTGAAAATATTTAAATTTTCCACTTGCGAGCTATTTACGTGATGATTAGTTTGGCTGATAAGCTGTCCGATCTCTTCGTTGTCTCCTGATATAATAATCAATTTATTCGAGTCAAAATTCAATTCAAAAATTTTAATAAAAATAATATGATAACCATTTCATTTCTTTAATAATTTGTTTTCATTTACTTGTCAAATTTCATCAATTGTTTTGCCCATAAATCATCTAACAATGTATATACAAGTTTCCATATTGGTTCCAAATTGATAATAAAATGACACGGAACATTTCTTTCCATTTCCAATTCGGTTGGCTGGAGTAAAAAACCTAAAATCCTATTCACTTTTGTACCTATTAAATTATCAACTGTCCATTTACTAATTTACTTTATGTTCCCTGTTCTTCTCTTCAATTTCTTCTTGTTCTATATTTAAAATAGCAACTTCACCAACTATTAACTTAAGAAGAATAATTTCCACGTAACTAATATTCCCAACTTACCTTACATTACAACCATCTGGGAATTAGACTTGAGCAAAGTGGTTCCAAGCTTTAAGTTCCCTCTTCTTCCTCCTCTTTTTCTTTCTTTTCTTTTCTTTCCCTTTTTTCTTCCTTTTCTCTTCTATGGTTTCATTCTCTGCTCTCTCTCCGTTTTCCCCAAAATTTGAGAAAAATGGATGGATATGGTTAAAGTTAAATGGATAACTATTAATTAATTACAAGTCAAGTCCCCAATCTTCTTACAATATCACTTAGTCCTTTCATTAACAATAACATAAACTAACTCCCTAGATTTCTTTACATATATATATTTTCTAGCCCTTCAAGTATTAGCAATTACCAATTAGACCTCATAAAAATCATTTATTCAACTTAATCCTTATTTGGCTTTGACTTTGACTATAAATGAATGGGTTTAACATATCTCTTATCTTACAATTGACAATGATTAGGATCAGGACAAATTCTTGCTCAAGATCTTGTAGAATAAGAAATTTTAGATCAATATAATATTACAAAATCCCCTGTAACAGTCATGAGATTGTTCAAGAAGAACAAACTCAACAACCTCAAAAGAAATGCCATTAAGGAAATCCACTTAGAAACGAGAAAGACAATTTCAGATGACTTTTGTAGTTTTTCTCCTATAAAATAAGGATGGCATTGGATTGATGGAAGTAGATCTGATCATTCAACTTTCGTTAAGCTATGCAAAAGAATATTTCTCAATAGTGGATTGATACCCTAAATAAAGAGACAAAGTCCATGAAAGACAAGGATGTTTGGGAACTCATCCCATTGCCCAAAGGTGTGAAGCCCATTGTGAAAAATAGGGTATCACACTGGATACCATTTAATAGTTCACGGATTACCAACTTAACAACTTTTGAGTTACCAAATGGTTGTTACTTGACCATTTTTAGTTTTGACCCTATGTGCGGAATTAATCAATCAAAAGCAACAAGTCACTTTTAATTGTTTATAGATGATTAAGCACACAAGTCCAATTATCATATTCTGAATTGCCATAATAATAAGGAAAGCAGTAAATAACACAAGATTGATGACGGAGAAACTCAACTGGGTAAAAACTCAGGGATCAAGTTAGTTACCTCCACTGTAGACAATATGGAGTGAGTTACAGTCAGATGCTATCTAGCTAACTCCACTAGACTTCCCGATCTATTTCCTGCTAATTCCAAGGTCTACTCCAAGACCTACTACAAGATCTTCTACAATTGTCTCTTCCAAATGAAATTCCAAGAACCTGCTCTAAGGTTTTGTGCTCTTCCTGCACTTGTAGTCCAACCTCTCTCAACCTCCAGCAGCCTCTAGATTTCAACTAAGAAAATGCCCTCCCAAAAGAGTTTAGGAACTAGGTGTTATGAATTCAGTGGATTTGATGTTTTCCCAATCATGTGGGTGTATAAGATTAAGAGAAAATAGATTATAGCAAAGAGGGACCATTAACCAAAAAATTTTAACATTTAACATATAATAACTCAAACATGATGTTGTTAGCATGCACAAGTATAAGCAATGCATAGTAAACATTCCCACATACTTAGTTCAAGTCAACATGGAGAAAATTGTATAAGTGATCAATGTATATAAAGTGTCACTGATCCTTTGTAAATAAGACTCCAAGCCTTAATTTTGTGAGCAAGGACATGCTAAACATCACTTCCAATAAGTGTATTCCTCTACTTATGAAAGTCAAACCATTTAAAGTGCATTAGGACCTTTAAATAAAAGCTCATTTTGTATTGATATTTTCTTTTCTCCCCATGACTTTGAGCATATTTTACTTTCACATCCTTCAACATTTTACGCTTATAATTATTTTTCACATTTTAAGTACATGTTCTTCCCTATTAAGCGACTAAAATGACCCTTGTAGCGAGTTTTAAGCAGGTTATCCCAAGTCAGTTGACCATAGACATAGGTTATGAAAAACTTCGCAAGCTTAATTGCTCGAATCAAATAGACTCCGAAGAAGAACATAAGATATTGAGCTTTTTATTACCTGGGATAAACTTGAGTTTAGGCCTAATAAATAAGGTCAATTCATGTTCAAAGTATCCTTACCAACATGTAATTGCCAACACAAATATCACACAGCAGTTGAGTACCACTAACGATATCATAGTGTGTGCAGTGCAAATGGTACATGAAGACACATATACTAAGTACTCCATAAAAACCTTAGCCAACAATGGAAATGATGTTACAGCTCATCGATTAACTCCATGCTTGATCACAATAAATAAATTGAAGTATGTTATATATTATGTTTGTAAAAATAATTTCCCGCATTTTTTATTAATTTCCCAATTTGTTGTTTTTATTTTAAAGCATGAATACACCCAAAAAAAATGTCGAACACAAAAAAGATAAAAATAAAAAATAAGTATGAGTTTTCTACCTAGAAAACAAATAAAAAAAATTTGATGCCTTTAAATCAATGTCACATAATGATAAAACACAAGCATGCACCAAAATTATATAATCAGAGAGGTAAGAGAACATTGATCTATTTCACTAATTTTCAGATCACTATTCTTCACTCATACTTGCCAGTGACATAAATATTCTCATTTATTTGTGTCATTAACTTGGTCAATCGACTCACCTGATTAGTAAGAAANAGTTTTCTACCTAGAAAACAAATAAAAAAAATTTGATGCCTTTAAATCAATGTCACATAATGATAAAACACAAGCATGCACCAAAATTATATAATCAGAGAGGTAAGAGAACATTGATCTATTTCACTAATTTTCAGATCACTATTCTTCACTCATACTTGCCAGTGACATAAATATTCTCATTTATTTGTGTCATTAACTTGGTCAATCGACTCACCTGATTAGTAAGAAAGTCAATCTAACAAACAAACTCCTAATTTTTATTTCTAATAAAGTTTCGGTTCTATTTTTGTTCAGGAAATGATAACACATAGGCCTTATGTGTCCTAAATCACCGCAATAAAAACATGTAGGGATAAAATTAGGACCAAAGGTATGTGATCGTTGATATCTATTTCTACGTTGGCGGGTCATATGCTGTCTAGTAGGCCTCTATCCTACATATCTCTTATTCTTAGATTTAGGGTTAGGTACATGTTTTAGCTGGTCCCAGGGACAAATATGGACTTGGACGTACTAGCAATATTATGATCATTTTTATTATATCCTAGACCTCCCTTATTACTAGTAGGCTTTCCTATTCCTATAATGTTATCTAACTTTATAGAACCACTTAAAAAGGCAAGAAGTTGAGACTCGAAATGCTCTAGGTTGCTCAAAAGATTTTTAACATGGATTTCTAAGGTTTGCTTTTTAATTGTATGCTCATTAGCTCTCCTAGAGGTCTTCTCAAGCTCAATAGTGAGATTTCTAACCCGAGTATCTAAAGATTCATACATGGATTTCAACTCACTCAGGGTTAAGGTATATTCCTGAATGTACGCTACGAATTTTTTGTTTTTCGACTCAAGTTCTGTAACTCTCGTATTTAAAGCTTTATTTTTTGTTATAATCTTACTAATCTCCTCATAAATTCTATCATAAGCCTCATGAATATCTCCCTTGCTATCAGAATCTTCCTCACTATCTGAACTTCTTTTGGATTCTCACCACTACTTACGTTCTCAGCCTTCTCACTCCCCTTATCAGATTCATTAATAATTCTAGTAGTAAAAGTAATATATTGTCCACTTTTCTCACTAGTGGATTTCTCACTCTGATTATTTGAGTTATATTCGTCATCAGTGAGAGTAGCATTCATAGCCTTATCTAAATTTCTCCTACTGCTAGGGAAATCACTCCTAACATGGCCAAAACCTCGACAGTTATGACATCTCATAGATTGAGATCGCCTTCTAGACTCACTGGAATCACATCTCTGTCTCTCTCCAGGGTTCTTTTTATTCTTATGCATTTTTCGAATTTTTTTTACAAAGTATGCTAACTCCTCTTCGTTAGGAGAATCTGAATGGGTAGAGTCAAAATCTTCATCTCTAATGGTGTTCACGACAATTGACATCTCAGTCTTAGGTTTATCTAATGTAATTTCATAAGTGTGAAAAGATCCAACCAAGTCTTCAATTTTAATGGAATCTAAGTCCTTACTCTCCTCTATTGCCGTGACTTTAGGTCTAAAGTTTCTGGTAGGGATTTAAGAATTTTTTTGACTCTGTTAGGCTCTGGGATTCTCTTATCTATGTTGAAGATAGAATTTATTAGGTCATTAAGCTCGGATAGAATTCATCAGATGTCTCATTCTCTTTCATTTTAATTTTTTCAAACCTAATGGTCAGCATCTGCAACTTAGAGTTCTTGGTAGCCTGAGTCCCCTCATGTATGGTCTGTAGAATATCTCAAACCACTTTGGCTACCTCACACATTGAAACTCGTCTAGACTCTTTTGGGGATACTGCCATAAATAGGGCATGTAAGGCTTTGCCATTCCAGTTACACTCATCTAAGTTTGCTCTAGTCCGATTAGCAATGGGAATGGCGATTACTTCATTATTAACCATAGAACTAGGTACAGTCCAACCATTCACAATACTAAACCAGATACGCTCATCCAGGGATTTTAAAAAAGCTATCATCCTAACCTTCCAGTAGGCATAATTACTGCCACCAAAATATGGCGGGACAGATAATAAATTACTCATCTAGTTAATATGGGTCAAGGAACTAATTTGGTCTCTAATACCAATTGAAAAATTGGATGTCGCACTAGATACCACTTAACCGTTCACGGATTACCAACTTAACATTTTTTAAGTTACCAAATGGTTGGTACTTAACCGTTTTTAGTTTTGAACCTATGTGTGGAATTAATAAATCAAAAGCAATAAGTCACTTTTAATTGTTTATAGATGATTAAGCATACAAGTCTAATTATCCTATGTTGAATTGATGTAGTAATAAGGAAAGCAGTAAATAACACAATATTGATGACGGAGAAACCCAATTGGGTAAAAATTTCGGGACCAAGCCAGTTACTTCCACTATAGACAATGTGGGTTACAGTTCAATTCCAAACTAGTTCCGTTAGCTGTTGTAATTAGAAAGCAATAAATAACACAGATATGATGACAGAGAAACCCAACTGGGTAAAAACTCCGGGACCAAACTAGTTACCTCCACTATAGACAATATAAAGTGAGTTATAGTCAGATTCTATCTAGCCAGCTCCACTAGACTTCCCTATCTATTTCCTGCTAACTCCAAGACATGCTCTAATTCTGCTACAATTGCCTCTTCTAAATGAAATTCCAAGAACCTGCCCCAAGGCCTTGTACTCTTTCTGTACTTGTAGTACAACCTCTCTTGACCTTCAGCAGCCTCTGAAATTCAACTGAGTAAGTGTCTTCCCAAAAGTGTTTAGGAAGTAGATGTTATGGATTCAACAGATTTGACGTTTTCCCCAATTCTGTGGTTGTATAAAATTAAGAGAAAATAGATTATAGCAAAGAGGCACAATGAACAACCACGTAGATTTTCATGCATAGACTTGAGTGTTTATAGAAGAGGATAATTAATTTTAATGGGCCAGAAAAAATACTTCAAAACAACAAAATCGGATTTTTCAGATCAACCTGGCGCTCGCGCGAGGACTTAGTAATAGGCAAGCGACGCATCGGCTATAGGCATTCTATTTTTGTCACTCGAGCACCAACTGGGAAAGAAGCTAGCGAAAATGCGACACCCTATTTCTCTTATTTTTATGCTTGAACCCTAGACCTCGCAACCCAATTTATACAAATTGTACCCTAGGTCCTTGACTTTTACAACACGTAACAAATTAGTATGTTTGTCCACAAAATTGTCAACACTAAAAGCCTAACACATTGGATGTAAATGAATATTTAAAATGTAGAGGGATTCGAAGGGTGATGTGGAGAGATATATGTCTCTTCTTGTTTCAAATGACTTTATTCAAAAGGAAGGCATTGACTTTAAAGAGACTTTCTCTCCAATTTTTATGAAGGACTCTTTTAGAACTATTATGGCACTTGTGGCACATTTTGATCTTAGGCTACATCTGATGGTTAACAAATCGAAAAAATCCATATGAGGGTTTAAGCAAGCTTCATGTTATTGGTTGTGTATATTATAAGTTCTGTAAGAGTAAGCATATTTTCTGGTATTGTATGTCGATGACATACTACTTGCCTGTAATAATATGGCTTATTGCACGAAAATAAGAGATTTTTGTCAGGGAATTTTGAAATGAAATATCTTGGTGACGTATCTTTTACGTCAGGGAAATAGATACATTAGAATCGTTCTCGTAGTATTTTTGAATTATCACAAAAGAGCCATATCGATAAGGCTCTTAAGAGATATGTGATGCAGAAATGTAAATCACTTGATACCCCTATTGCTAAAGGAGACAGTTTGAGTCTCAAACAATGCCCTAAGGATAAGCTTAAAGAAAATGAATACAGAAAATTTTTTGTACTTCAGCAGATGAGAATTTAATGTATTCTTAGGTTGCACACATCCAAATATAGCATTCATTGTTGGAATGCTGGACAGATATTTAAGTAACTCTTGGATAGATATTTGAAAAGCAGCAATCAGATTTTTTGGTATCTTCAGAGAATTAAGGATTACTGGATATCAAACCAATTGGAGATCACTGGATATTCTGATCCTGATCATGGAATTGACTTTGAAATTTTGTCACTAGGCTGCACATTTTGGATTGAATTGAAAGACCACTTAACTTATTATGTAACAATAATAGTCTTGTAGTCCAATAAGAGCTCGATGATATCAAAGTTTATAGACATCAAGTTCTTAATTGTTAAGGAAAGAATTTAGAGTGGTCAGGTTTCTATAAAGCAAATTAGAACAAACTCCTTGATTACGGGTCCGCTTACTAAAGAACTACTACCCGATGTCTTTCATGAGCATACTGCTCATGTGGGTGTTGCATCTTTTGATGATTTTGCAATTTGTTGGGAGTTTATGTTTGGATGTTTTTCCGTTTTAGACACATTTTTATCCGTGGATATTCAGTTTAATATAGAAATAAAGCATTCAGTTCAGTTTCACTCTAATTAAAGTTTTGGTTTGATCTCATTAAATAATAAGATAGGACCAGTTGGAAATAGACATGTTAGGATCACAGAACATGTAATTTCCATGCTGCACTTCCATAATTCATCTATGTCATTTAGTTGTATGGGTGCACGTGACCATTGATGGATTTAGTCACACTAAATGTGACGAAAATCGCTTTGATTCTATATCAATATGATTGGCCATTGAGGGTTTAGTTATGATGCTTGTAACGAAGATCGCTTTGATCCTATATTAACACAATTTATGGAGATTGTTCAGAGATACTTTTGGTTATGATAGCAAAAGTTTTAAGCTCATAAGTTTATACATATTTATAAGGTAACATATGTGACCTAAGTGGGAGATTATTGGGAAAATATTTAATTTGTCATGTGGGCCAACATATGCAATTAATTGTGTATAGAGGCTATCTTAAAGTTAAGCCCAAAATCAAAGTGATCTAATAAAGAATTAAGTAATTGGGCTTTGAGCTTCAAAATTAAGTATGGACCGGATTATATGTGTAGCTGGATACATTAGGTTGTATTTGATGATGGGCCAAATATATATATGGAAACTATATATAGGGTTATGCTCCCGAATTTATATGTGATTCTCATTTTTTGTGTCATCTGATCAACACAAAAATATAAGAGAAAACATATTGAACAAGAAAATTCAAAACCTACAATCAAGAATCAATATGAAGGAATTCAAGAATCACAGCTTTGGATCAAGAAGCAAAACCAAGAACAAGAATTAAGAAATCAAAGGAGGCAAAATTCAAGATTATAGAACAAGAATCCAAAATCAAGATTCAAGATCCGGAATTAAGATCTAGTATTAAAGATCCATTCCCGATGAATTAAGGTATGTTTAGCATTTAATAATTCTCTTCATGATTTGACATCGAAGATTTTGACAATAAAGTAATTAAGTTTTCAAGTTTTGAGATTTAGATTTCCATAAAAATTCTAACATGAGATTCTTTTAGTTAGCTAACTGAAATAACAACTTGTATAAATGAGATAAAGTTTAGGTTTTGTTTGGATGAAATTTCTGCTTTTTTTCTTGTAAGATCCCCAACAAATTTGTTAAAAGATATGTTCATCAACTCTCCAATGTTGGCAGACTTGCTGATTCTATTGGTGCCCTTTGGTGTGTGAGATTGGAAAAGGTGGAGTCTCTTTGGTTTTATAACGGCTAGGAAAAGTTTGTTGAGGACCATTCCGTCAGTTTGGCTACTTTTACTCTTCAAATACACCGGGAATTCAAATTTTAATGTGCCACTGAGGTTCAATATCCTTGGCCGGATTAATCTATTTTGACACGATAAAAATGATAGAGAGATTAACAAATGTGTATGTGGCAGTACATGATTTGATGAAAATTTGTGTTTTAAACTGTCCAATAATAGGATGATATGTGGCACTATTTCAAGGAATATAGCAACCATTATGTCACTGTATCATTATTGATCCTCTACCTAATAGTAACTGTAAGTTTCAAGGAACCATTAAACAGAAGAATTCTGTCTCTGATGACTGTTAAAAGTTTAGATCCCTTCCCTAGTAAACCATTGATTCCCCCTATAAAGGAAGAGCATAATTGTTGAGATATTAAAGTTTGTTGAGGGACATTTTTGTTTTTTTCCTGCTTTCATTTGTTGAGTTCATTAGCATAGTGTGTGTATATATAGTTTGCCCCCTTTACATGTGAATCTGTAATTTTTGAATCTCAATTGAGCCAAGTTCTTCTTCTCTCACCATTCTTCTTTTTCATTTGTTCAACACTTTTGATTTCAACATGGTAT
>CAIGRK010003834.1:0-12800 GCA_903798315.1 Fraxinus greggii | reverse complement strand
ACAGGAAAAGACACCGTTTGGCAACAATTCAAATATCATTTTTTTCGGGTTCTTCCTCCTCTTCTTCCTTTCTTTCTGGTTTGGCAGAGGGCTTACTTCCTTTGCTTCTTTTACCTTTCTTTCCCCAGGTAGTTCCTCCATAACGACCCAGCGCCCCCTCCCCCCCCCCTTTTCTGGTTGTTTTGCCTTCCATTTTTCCGTAGCGGAGATGAAAATAATGCTATTTAGTTTGATAGTATTTGCAAATATCTATTGAGAAGGGTGGTGTAAACTAGATTATAAAGATTATATGCCGTATTTATCTGTCACCTTACTATTTTTGCATTGATCATTCTCAGTTTAAGTCCAGACGGTTCTTTTCCTGTTTCCATGCTTCCACACAAAGATTTCTGCGCTGGCTTGACAAGTATTCAATCATGTTCTTAGTAGTCTGGCATATGCCAAATATTCACTTGCCTGCAATATGTATTCCTCTGGGGTCAAATATCGATATTTTGCTGGCAGCATCTATAACCAAATATTATGAATTTTCCCATTTAATACGTAGACATTTTCTATGGATTCTAGTTAAGTTTTGGCTTTGCCAATCGTTGTTGAAAACTGGAAGTGACCGTCTTAATTTGCACATGCACTCTCTACTACTTATATTGTGAATAATGGGGTTAATTTTTGTATTATTTTCTTAGTTTTCATTCTCTTCTTTTTCATAAGGTGTGGGCAATTGCAGATTCCAAAAGGGAAGGCTTTCTTGGATGTAAAGAATTTATTACGGCAATGCAGGTACTGATCTTTCCTTTTCCTTTTCTTTTTTTTATCCTTTTTATTTTTTTAAAGAAAATTTCGGTAACAATCAGTATTACAGAGCTGATTTCTATTAGCATTCTAAAATGTAGCTAATCTCTTTGGCACAAGCTGGACATACTCTCACCAGTGACATTATAGATGTTGGAGGTCAGATTCTTTTAGTTCAGTATTATAATCTTTAAGGTTAACACAGACTTCTTCAAGATAGTGAATTGATCCTGGCTTGAACTTTTGGTTTGGTTTTTATTTTGTATAGTTGTATAATAATGTGATCTTGCTATAGTTTAAATATTTTAATAATCTTCAGGTGACTTTGAGAACTTGCAACCTCCAGCCATGGAAGGCCTTGATGCACGTTTAGCAGTACGTTCACTACATTTTTCTTAAGATACTTTGCTTTTAGTTTAAATATTAATTATAATTAAGGGTTATTTGCTTATTTCTCTTATGCAGAAGAAGCATAAATCTAAAAAGGAATCCGATCAGAATGGTAAATAGGGCGATATTTTATGCATAATACTATGTTCGTTTAGTATTTGAGCCTTTGGCTTTATTAATTTGCACTAATTCAGGTAGTCCTCAATTGCAATCTTATCGGCTAATTGGTTTACTTCTTCAAAATCTGCAAAGAAGGCAATCTGGCAAGTAGTTAGAAAATTTCCCATTTCTTTTGTTTGCATTGATACCCTTCATTCACTGAAACTTCTTGCAATTCCTTCCGTCATGCTGTGTTTTTATTCTTAGTTACGATTTATTCTTTGTGTTGCTGGATTCCTTCCGTGTTTATTGTTTCTTACTTAACATCTTCAACATTTAAACTACTCGTTCTTATTTAATTCTGCAAACTGCCCACTCCATCTCCCTCCTGTTGTTTATTTTAGTTCAATGCAAATAGCAAAGTGGATCGAGAGGTACTCGATTATGGTATATATGATTATGTTGTAATAACAACCTCAATCCGTCTTTTTTGCGTTGTTTTTATATTGATTGCTTGAGGAAGAAGTCGGATTTCATCTTTTATATGTGTTCTTTGGTTTCTTGAATGGCGCTTCCTTCGCTCATTTATTCTATCAGGTACCGTTGAACTCTGTCACTTCGATAATGGATGGCCTGAAAAAGTTGTATGTTCAGAAACTGAAGCCCCCGGAAGTAACATATCCGTTTAATGACTTTGTTTCTCCATTATTGGTAAGTATTTAATCTTTTTTCATTTGCAAGTGTGTGAAAAGAATACCAAAATGTTCTTGATTCCATTTTTGCTTTTCGGATGATTTTTTAATTGCATGAAAGTTGATTTATAATTGACTTGACTGTTGCTGATAATGCATTGTATGTTGGAAGGGAAATAGTGACTTCGATGCTAAGCCAATGGTAATGCTTTTGGGTCAGTACTCTGCTGGGAAAACAACATTGATTAAACATTTGCTGGGAAGTAGTTATCCTGGTAACTTCCTTTCCTTGTAAATTAGTATTCATTTATTTTCATTTTTTTAACCAGGATATAATTCTTAGTTCAATACGTGTTGCAGGAGCTCACATTGGACCAGAGCCAACGACAGATAGATTTGTGGTTGTCATGGTAAATTTAGATTTTTCTTTATCGTCTTTTTGTTGCCATTGTGCAAACTTTTAATGGATGTTTTTAGAGTTCAATGGTTTTATCTCTTGATACTATTTGATACCTAAACAGGCACTATATAGTTGATTGGCTAATTGTGTTTTTTCTTTTACTGGCTTCATAGAATGTAACCTATTGTTTGTCTTTGCATGAATTATTGGCAGCTCAGCTCCATTGGCCACCTTATTAGCCTTTATCAAAATATACTAAAAACATTTTGCGGTCAAATGTACACCTTTCAGAGTCTAATCAACAACTTTTATGTTAAATGGACACCCTTTAAGAGTATCGTGCACCATGATCTATCAGAATGGTTCTTTTGAGTTAATATGGTACACTCTTCAGCTAAATTGGAGACATTTCAAGCCGAAAATACTAGTTCGAAGTGGTTTAAAAACACTATGAAGTCAAATGTACACTTTTTGTGTAAAGCCATTTCAATTCAATTGGACACCTACTCAGCCCAATATATGAAAAACTTTCTAAAGTCATGGCTCCTTCGAATCTGTTCTTCCATTTTCGTATCTGTATCTGTATCGGGGTTCATCATGGAGTTGTTCCTCATACAGAATGGACCTGATGAAAGAAGTGTTCCAGGAAACACCATTGCAGTTCAAGCAGACATGCCATTCAGTGGCCTGACAACTTTCGGAACTGCATTTTTGTCAAAATTCGAGTGTTCCCAGATGCCCCATCCAGTGAGTTACAAACTTGAATTTTCTTGAGAGGACAAAATTCTTAAATGTTATTCTGTAGCTCCTAACATTTACTTGTATTCTGAATGCTAAAAGTTACTGGAGCATATTTCGCTTGTCGATACTCCAGGAGTTCTATCTGGTGAAAAACAAAGATCACAGAGGAGCTACAACTTTACTGGCGTAACATCTTGGTTTGCCGCTAAGTGCGACCTCATCGTTCTTTTGTTTGATCCTTACAAACTCTATATCAGTGATGAATTTAAGCGCGTCATTTCATCTCTCCGTGGTCATGATGATAAGATACACGTGGTTTTGAACAAGGCTGACCAAGTTGATACACAGCAAGTAAGGAAGAATTTATAGTGCCTAAGATACCTGTTTTTGTCCATTTATGATGTATCCTACTTTGAGCATGCAAGCTTAAAACATTTGCTTAAAAGTAAATAACTATGTTTTAAAATAATCTTTCTTTTATTGGTTGAAATTCAAAATAAGTTGTTACTTATTTTGATAAGAAGGTATGAGTTACTCTCATAATAAGTTTTTGTACTTGGAAGTAATAGACACATCTTAACATGTTTGAAAATAAAAAATTACTTCAAAGTAACTTTTACTTTAAGCATAGACAAAGATTAAACATCGTCCTATCTAGTTATTTGTCTGGTTGGGTTCTCATTGCAGCTTATGCAGGTATATGGAGCATTAATGTGGTCCCTTGGGTAAGTGTTGAATACTCCTGAAGTTATGCGTGTTTATATTGGGTATGCTTTCTAATTTTGCAATTTTTTTCTGTAATCAATATCATATGAGATATTTTGTGCATAAAATATGAGGGAGAAAGCAAGAAATCTTGCTTTAGTCCTGTACAAACCATATCAGCTTTGAATTTTGATTTGGTATGCATTGAGATCCTTCGTCTAAAGCTTTACCAGTCAAGGATTTGAAAGGGAAGCCATCCATTGTAATCTCGGTGGCTTAGAAATGGAAGCTTATTTATGTATCCACTACTATTTTATACTAGAATCTTTAGGACCATTCTCTTTATTACAGTGGTTCCATAGTTCATCTCTTCGAGCATTTCATATTTAAATATAATAGACGTAAACTTTTTATATGGTTATTGGTGGCGTTTTTCTCTCCCTCCCTATTCCTCTTCCACCTCATCTTTCCTTATCACTATTATTATGGTTATCATTACTTTTTATTTTCTTTGGATATTTTTATTTCTGATACTCCATGTTTTTGTCTGTCTTGACAGCTCATTTAATGATAAGCCTCTAAATGCTGCCACTGGTCAGATGGGGAAAGAACTTTTCGAGAAAGAACGAGATGAGCTTCTTACCGATTTGAAAAAATACCAAAAAGGGCTTGTGATCGTCGTGTGAGTTTAACATCATTATCTTCTGGTGTCTTTAGCCCATGTTTGACCTCCGTTAAATTTTATTTCATTTTTCTCTCCTCTTATCAATCACACATTCTCTCAATAAAATAATATTACACATAAACCCAAAAATCCTCCTTACTTTTTAACCACACATTATTCAAAAAACACTATTCCAAATCAAATTCTTTCAAATAATGGAGCTCAAACAAGGGCTTAATATATTACAGCAATTTTATGTGCTTTAGTAGGTAACAAATTTTTTGATGCCTTAACCTTGTGCAGATAAATGAATTTGTAAAACGTTCTCGGGCTGCCAAGATACATGCTTGTATTATTACTCATTTGAAAAAGGAGATTCCAGTAATGATGGGTAAAGCAAAGACCCAACAGCGACTTATCGATAATATAGACATTGAATTTGCGAAGGTTCTTTCTTCCCTCTCAATATCGTGAGGCTCATGTACCTTTTCGTGTTTGTGATTATGAACGTTATAGATAAATATGTGAAGTTGAACTGATGACGGTGAACCACCACCTAGTGTGGTTCGCTAGGCTAAAAAAAAAGAACTTTCAAACATGTTTGAGCAACTTATTTTTTTATGTAAAAATGATTTGTCAAAATAACTTATTTCCAGCTTTATTGAATTGTAAAATATTTAATTTTAAATCTTATTTCCTTGCGAGTAAATTCTTTAAGCTCAGCCAGACATGCTTTGAAGTCTAAACCTTGTTCCCAATATATTTGGGAACGACTAGGTGAATCTTCTTTGTCTCTCCGTTTAATTCATTGCAACGGTGTTGTCATTTTACAGGTTCAACGGGAGCACCATCTACCTGCTGGGGATTTTCCAAACGTTGAACAATTTTGAGAGGTCTTGAATCTCTACAACATCGATAAGTTTGAGAAGTTGAAACCTAAAATGATTCAATGCATCGATGACATGCTTGGACATGACATCCCTGAACTTTTAAAGAATTTCCGGGATCCGTATGATTAGAAATGCTTTTTAAAGAGGTGATTTTCTTACATGTAGTATAATTGTATACGTATATTTGATCTGTTTTTATAATATATATTGATATTATTTTATCATTTGAGACTCAAGTGTTCTTGATATACAACACTTCTGCATTCTTCCTCTTTAATAATCTCTGGAAAACATAATCTAAAAATACTTGAATAAATCTTGATTTAAGCTTAAATTAATTGATTCATAGTACTAGTGATGGTTAAGGAACATGTGATCTTTAGTGTTATTATCTGTATATTTAATTTGGTTTTGAGGGGTTTCTCAAGGCGAAAGGGTGCCATTCAATAGTTACTTGGTATAAAGCAACTTGCCAATTTGAATCTCCCTATTTAACTTGTAGATGTCGGGTTAAATATCTCAATTGTCATTGAACTTTGACAAACGTTTCTTAATTGCCATTAAGCTTTAATCTCTTCTAGTTGTCTTGAATTTTTTCAAATGTTTACCAGTTGTCATTAAATTTTAAAAGTTCTTCGAATTGCTACTGAACTTACCAAAATGTTATTACATTCGTCACTTCGACATGTCTTATTAAAAGTTAATGGACTAGATGACATGGTAGATGAAATTGTAGATGTGATAAAATTTTGGTAAGCTCATAGAATCTATCACCTTCTAAAATGGCGAGTGACGGGTCCAATAACATTCAGGTAAGTTTAGTGGCAGCTCGAAGAACTTTTAAAGTTCAATAACAATAAGAAATATTGACAAGTAAGAGAACTTTTAAAGTTCAATGGCAAATAGAAAATATTTGCCATATCCTCACTCAAAAGTGTTTGAAATTAATCTGGAAATTAATCTAGCTTGTGAATATAAATCTTGAAGTTTCGCTAATGTTGGAATGCTTAATTACCTACGCTAAATTTTGAAGAATATAAATATAGAAAGTATCTCAATGAATGATCGATAAGGTGATGATATTTTTTGGCGCCGTACAAACTAAGAAACGGCAAATTAGATGCGTCGGACAAGTTATGCTTAGTTTCAAAGGTGCTTATGTCTATGAGAATAACATGATCTAGATAACTACTCCTAAGGAAACAAATACATTCAAAATAGTAGGACAAAACAATTGATGCGAAGTTTCTTTCTTAGAATTCATCATCGGAGGCTTCAAATTGGATATGTTTTTTTTTTTTTTTAATTATTATTCAAAATAAAATCTTACACTAAAGAATTTAATGCAAGATAACCATCTCTTCATGCCTCATGAGTACCAGCAAATGTCATAGAAATTCTTGATATAAAGCTAAATGCAATCTCTCCTCTTAACTTACTATTTAAATATAGCAAGAGATGTTTTGACAGCATAATCTGCTAGTATGAAGTTTGTTTTCTCCGTAGGATGGAACGAATCCCAAAACACGTACTGATTCGCATCTGTGCACGTAAAGGGAGTAAATTCATTGCACTGATAACCCATCTCAAATGTTCCCGTCCCACAACACGCAGTTACTGCAGTTTGGAATCCTGCAAAATCGCATATCACAAACACCAGCAAATCAGAACTGTTGATCGTGTATATATTGCACAATGTGCTGATAATCAGCAAGATAATTTGACAGATTGAAGTAAGATATGGTACCGTAAGACTGAGGATCCTGAACGATCTTGGAAAAAACATGGTATGGATTTGAGAACACCAGTTGAATTCCAGAAAGCTCGTCATTCAGTGTTTCGACTATTGCTTTCAACTTCTTGTTGAACTCAATGGCCACATGATTATACATTGCTTTACAATTTCCCCCTTGTAGCGTTCTCTGCAGTGGCAAGCAGCCCATTGGAGGGAGCCCGGTTAAGGATATTTTTCGTGCTCCAAGGTGGTAAATATCAGTAATAAAGGATCGTGCTATGTCAACTAAAAATTTCTGATAGTCGTTAGGAGAAAACTCGAATGATCTGTTGGGAAGCACGTAATAGTTTTCTAAGAAATCGTTTGTTCCCATGCTGATTATGTATAGAGCTTCGGTCAAGATTTTCTTCGCCTTCTTGTTTCCCAGATAGTCTTCCAGCCGTCCTTTGTATTCTTTGTAGTATTCGAGTTCTTGCCACAGAGGTATTACTGACTACGAATGGAGATTTAATCAGGCTTAGATGCAGCATACTCCAACACGTTGATAAACGCTATCCTAAAAGATTTATGCTCCCCCTTGAGGATTAGTCAAGCCTTTATAGGCAAAAAGATGCAACTTTTTGAACCAGAAGTTCAATTTTCTAGTGATTGAGCATTAGGCCTCGTGCGCAAAAACTTTTTCTACGACTTCGTGTGCGCGCGCACAAGCCCCAAAATTTGTTTTGAGCCACAACTTTTTCCGAACTTTTATTTGAGCCACTATACTTTTAAACTACTATGTACATGTGTGTGTGTGTGTTTTTTTTTTTGTGTGTATAATTTAAACAATAATTCCAACTATAACTTGGATTAACTCAAGATGGAAAGTTTAAGGAAACTATTAAATTTCTTCGTTTAAAAAAAATGTTTACTTTAGTGTTATAAAAAGTGATATTCACCTTAGCCGTATCATATTCTTCCCACCTTTATCTCAGCCCCTTTCTCCCTACCCTGTCATGTCCCCTTCCCTGCGTCTTCCCTACCCCCTACCGCCACTGCCACCGCCACCCCATTCTGAAGTAGCTGCCAAGTAGCTAAGTAGCTACTCCGGAGTCTCCCGAGCAACAAGGGGGATGAGATGCAGCAAATGGGAAGGGGGGAGGGGGCAGGGTTGGGTTGGGCTATGTTCAATATATTATCATTATACTTGATCTAATAAACATATCCAAGAGACGCTTACAAGCACTGTAGAGGTAGCACTATCAAAGCCAGTTCCAGCTGATGCAAAACAAACTCCGGTAGCAAAATCCTCTATGGCGTAAGCCGGATCCAGGTAAGCAGGCACGGTTGGTTTCAACCCGAAAGCCTCAGAGATGAAGTCTGTTGCAATCCGTCCATTGGAAAACCGTCCAGTGGGTCGACCCCCCTCAAAATCCCGACCATAAGGCACGAAATCACTTCTTGAAATCGTAGGAATGAAGTTATTGTTCCCAGAATCCACTGAAGAATCACCAAAAACTATAATAGACGAAATTTTAGCACCTATTCCGAGGATTTGCTGGAACTGAAATATAAAGATCAAAGCAATGGAATGCAATGCCATTTTCATGTCCTTGCTTACTAGTCTGTAAGACGTTTAGCTTCTAACATGTTCTTAACAAGATGCAACACAATCATATTAAGGATTAAAATGACAACCTTAAATGAGTGGAAATCATAAATTTTCACATTAATGACAACCTACAGATTCGATACACATCATAAACCATTCGATGTTTGGTTATGCGTTACAGTGCAACACTGCACAACAGTCAAGGTTTTTAAACTTTTTGTTCTTTCCAGTTGAGCAAACCAATAGAATTTAATGTAATGTAATCAATATTTCAGACTGCACCATATCAGTTATAGTAAGCAGGAAAGAAATTCAAATGTGGGCTTCCAAAATCATAATTCATTTAATTTCAGGCTATAGGATTTGAGTAATCCGAACCTTATTATGTTTGCCAGAGTTGCAGACATTAAATTCTTGAGAATGCTCCCTCTCTTTCATCAAACTTGACGGATAAGTTTCAAGGGCTCAATCGTCATGGTAAAATCGCGTCTCAGACTCTCAGTTGTAAAACATGGCGATGCATCCATTTACTCACTCTCTATGCCCCGAGGCTAAACTCACGATACGTAGGGCTAAAGACACAAACCCAACGCATCTACTATATATATACACACTATATTGAACAGTTCGAACTAAAAGCTAGTATAAGTTGTTAGACGGGGACTATTGAAAATAAATGCTTCAAACTTTAAGTTTGGCAATAAAAGTTTGTCATGAGGAACGATATTGTGTCGTTGGTAATATAGGTGACATTAGATGATAGATTCATTTAAATGCAAGAAGATATGATCCATTTAATGAGATATATTACTATTGTATTAGGGAAATACCAAATTTTGTAGGTCAATAACGAGTAAGAACCTACTAGTGAACTACATAACTAATTAATTTGAACCATGGTTGGTTAATTAGTAGTCTGGTAGTTCATTAGACTGTTGGAATCAATTTTAAGTGTCGATGATAATTAATTGTGAATGTTATTAACTTGAAATTACCTGGGTTTTAACTTTCAAGAAATATAATATATATAGATATGGCCATGTTAATATCAACTATTATTGTAAAATACGACGTATATAAAAGGTTAAAATAACTTTGTCAGTTATTAAATCATGAAGATCAAGAGACGCGAAAGTCTCCTCCACCGAATTGGGAAGGGCAATTTTGAAATATTCTAAAAACAGGTGGAAAAAAATTGTCCATAAAATGATCCTTAACTTATGTGACATTTAATATAATATTATAGACCATGTAGCCTAATAAAAACATCTTCCTGCCTCATAAGTACCAGCAAAATTCTTAGAAATTCCTGAAAATAAATCTAAATGCAATCTCTCCTCTCACTATTTAAATATGGCAAGAGATGTTCTGGCAGCATGATGTGCTAGTATGCCATTTGTTTTCTCTGTAGGATGGAACGAATCCCAAAATACGTACTGATTTGCATCTGTACACGTAAAGGGATTATATTCGTTGCACAGATAACCCATCTCAAATCTTCCCGTCCCACAGCAAGCAGTTGCTGCAGTTACGAAACCTGCAAAGTTGCATCACATCACAAGCATCAGCAAATCAGAACTGTTGATCATATTTTACACAATGTGCTAGCAATCAACAAGACAATTTAATCAGAATCGAGGTGAAATATCATATCAAACTTATTACCGAAAGACTGAGGATCCCGAATGATCTTGTAAAGAATATAGTATGGATTTGAGAACACCAGTTGAATTCCAGAAAGCTCGTCATTCAGTATTTCAACTAATGCTTTCAACTTCTTGTTAAACTCCCTGGCCACATAATTGTACCTTGCTACACAATTTCCCCAATGTAGTGTTCTCTCCAGTGGCAAGCAGCCCATTGGAGGGAGTCCAGTTAAGGATATTTTTCGTGCTCCAAGGTGGTAAATCTCGGTAATGAAGGATCGTGCTATGCCAACTAAAAACTTCTGGTAGTCCTCTGGAGAAAACTCGAATGACCTGTGTGGAAGCACGTAATAGTTTTCTAAGAAATCGTTCGTGCCCATACTGATAATGTATAGAGCTTTTGTCAAGATTTTCTTTGCCTTCTTTCTACCCAGATAGCCTTCCAGTCGGCCTTTGTATTCCTTGAAGTATTCGAGTTCTTTCCACAGAGGTATTACAGACTGCAATTGGAGTTTCAATCAGGCCTAGATGCAGCATCAGTTTATTTAAATTGTGGTAATTTAATATAGAGGTTTTGAAGTTAAAACTGTTGAAGAGATAGGAAGAATGAAGACAAAACTCGAACCAATAGAAGAAGAAGAAAAAGGGAAAAAAACAAGGCTAAAATACATTCGTATACACCGTCCTAAGACGATATTTGCTCCTTCTCTATTTAAAGTTTTGTCGTGTCATATTCTTTCACACCTTTATCTCTATTCCCTTCTTCTTGTTGAGAATTAGAAACCGTAATTCTATTCTATCAAGAGCAATAAAATATAGACACTCAAGAACATGCAAGAGTTATAGAGGTTCGTCTAAATTTGAGACTACGTCCGCTTTTGCCGTTGCAGTAATTTACTATGATGAAAAGAAGTTCATTAAAGAAAATTACACAATGACAATAATTAGACACCATAACTTACCACTCCTTACCTCCATTGTATCCCCTCGACTGCGCCTTTAATCTAGAAGGGGTAGGGGCATGGGCAGGGTAGTGTATGTTCAATATACCATGATGCTAGATCTAAAATACATATCCAAGAAACACTTACAAGCACTCTGGAGGTAGCATTATCATAGCCAGTTCCAGCTGATGCAAAACAAACTCCTGAAGCAAAATCTTTTATACTGTAAGCAGGATCCAAGTATGGAGGCACGGTTGGTTTCAATCCGAAAGCTTCGGAGATGAAATCTGTCGGAAGCCGTCCATTGGAAAACCGTCCTGTGGATTGACCGCCGTCAAAATCCCGACCATAAGGCCTGAAATCACTTTTCAACACTGTAGCAATAAAGTTATTGTTCCCGGAATCCACTGTAGAATCGCCAAACACTATAATCGATGAAACTTTAGCATCAACTTCGGGGATTTGCAATAACTGAAACATGAAGATCAAAGCAATGGAATGGAATGCCATTTTCATGTCCTTTCTTACTAGCATGTAACAGGTTTAGCTTCTAAAACAAAGATCAAAATGAAAATTTCTCTTTGCAGCATTTAAAAGCTCAAGACTTTTGTATGAACTAAATGTTTCATACCTCAAAATTTGGTACTAGAAGTTTGTCGTAAGATATGATATGAGTTAGTCTTTGTCATTGCATCATTAATTCAAATCAAGTAAATAACTCTACAGGTGAACCTATTTAATGCATGCAATAAAGGCATTGAGGAAGTAACTGATGGATGGGTTGTTAAATGAGAAAATATTCACAAGACAACTGTGCAAAAATGATTCATGACTTAATTTTTAAGAAAGTTCTCGATAATATCGTCTAAACACTTCACAAACATGCTCTAAATATTATGCCCTATGCATAAGCTTATACTACGTTTACGTTGTGAAAATTTGGGGATAGTATTTCATTAGTTTTAAATTTCGAAGAAAATAATTAATGATAGTTTTCTATTTTGGAAAACGCCACGTAAATTACCTTTCAAAAATTATTAATTAGTAGAGGGGGATCTTTCAAAACTATATCTTTTCGTGATATAACGTCGTGGAAGACTACGGCCTATTATTTACTCAACTCCGAACAAACATGGTAAGACTCAGCAATCATCAAGCACGTGAAAGGTTTAACTATGGCCTAATACTTAGCCTCTGTTTGGTAGGCATTTTTGTGGAGATAATGCATTTTTTTGGTTGATGTCATGAGGAATATGAGGTTGAAAAAGAAGGAAAAGTTTTTGATGTGATGGAAAATATCATTTTATCGAAGAATATGTGATTAAAAATAAGTGGAAGAATGAGAATGAAAAATATAATGTAACTCAACCATGAGCTTACTTGACTTTAGTCAAGATTGATAAGACCTAGTCTCATCTAAGCACACTAAAAGGAAAACTACTCGAATCTGGTTGAGTGTGGCAAACTTAGCCCCGCCTAAGCGCACAGAAAAATTGAATGCAGTCGAGTAT